>JAOWBP010031350.1:0-21943 GCA_028571105.1 Tragopan temminckii | reverse complement strand
ACTCGGGGAAATATATATATCTATTGAAATTTAAATTTAAAGTATTAATTTTTAAACAGTTCTGTTAATCTTCATATGGACGCTAGATGGGGATCTTGAGTCAGCCATACAAGAGACTCCTTTATCCTGCTTTCCTTTATTTTAATCTGTTTTATCATGGACAGAGTACATGCAATGCAAGTTTACTCTTCAGGCATTTATGTTTTTAGTAGTTTTTTTTTTTTTTTTTAACGGGGTAAGGGTAATCTAAAGTAAATAAATATTTACTT
Source organism: Tragopan temminckii (assembly GCA_028571105.1). NCBI lineage: Eukaryota > Metazoa > Chordata > Aves > Galliformes > Phasianidae > Tragopan > Tragopan temminckii. The sequence continues at coordinate 21,674 of JAOWBP010031350.1, read as the reverse complement.
TTAAACATACAAGTTTAATTAAGGTTACGCTGCATCTTCCAAAAGAGAAGGGAATGCATCTGGAATTGCAGAACACATGCTTTTCTTCGTACTAATTATTTGTTTAATTCCAATGGCATATTACAATTGTTTTCTCACTTTTCAGTGCAGGATGTGGTTTACACTGACAGTTGTCTTACTACTGCGTAGCACAGATTATGACAAGGGAAAAGACAGCGGAGCCATTCACTCGCAGCACTACTAATGACCCAAGCATTGCTGTTTGCGTAAATACAATCCTTGTGTGCTAACTAAACCTGAGCAGTACAGCTGTGAATGCTGTTTTCTTTCAATATTCCCCAAATCTCCATATGACTTGTGCACATGGTAATAAATGAACCCCTCCTGTTAACATATTGTTGTTTGTTTCATAAGTACACCTTTCTTTCATGCTATAGCAAGCTCAGCCGTAAAACGGGAATAATATATTGAGCCATTCTCTTAAATACTTCCTTTCATGATAGATTATCTTTTTTTCCCTTCAGTAAACTGGACTTTTGCAAAGTACATTGCAGAGCAGCATAAAAATCACTGACATCAGGCCTTTGGATACTGCTACAGACTGGCCTTAGGTGAAATGAGTTTGGCTGTCTCAGCTCATTTCATAGGGACACAGAGGTGCACACCACAGTGTGTGCAGTTGGGGATTTACTGCCAGTCTCTCCCAGAAGATGCCCAAAAATGAATCAGTGAAAGGACTGTGTTACTTCTCATGGCATCCACAGGTACAGAGTGTACCCAAGGTGAGGTGGGATCAATCTTCAGACCCAATGCATGCAGACAGTAAAAAAGACCCAAAATTGTAGTGGACCTGCTGTTCTGTTTCCTATGCCACTAATGTGGGAACAATCTGCACTAAAACATTCCTGTGGAGGGATAAGACATGATGCAGAGAAACAAGCTGAACACTGAATCAGTTATTTTAAAAGGATCAATTTTTAGAATGTATTATAAATAAACAATTGTTTCCCAATATGGGGAATGATCTTATTTGACAGCACACTGTACTCCTTCTACACAGCAGATTGCTCTGCCAGAGCAAAGAGAAAAATAATATATTAAAGACATGAGATGCATGAAAAATGTCATTAAATAAGTCTTTACTAGCCTTGAAATGGGGATGGTTTGCATAATTGATTAATCGTAAGGGGACATTTTTGGTCACAGAAATTATCATTAGTAGAGCTCCGAAGTTAAATAATCTTTATACTAATTAAAAATACCATTTTTCCCTCAGATCTTCCCAAGATCTCTTCTTCCTTTCAGGCTCTCTGACTTTTATGGGCCTTAAAAATTGAATGATATTTAACTGGAATGTGGGTGACAAAACCACTGCTAGCAAGTTATCTGTGCAGCTCTGCTAGCAGCAGCACACCCGCTCTATTCCATGAGCACAGCTCTGCAGCCACACTGCTCACCCGCTGCTCCCAGCTCGGAGCTGGGCTTCTCCATCTGACCTCCATGCAGTGGTGACTGTCTTTTAAAAAGAAAAACATTATGGTAGCAAACAATATGTTTCTGCACCCTTTTTTTTCCCTTTTCATCTTCTCTACCTCTCATTTACTGTAAATCCTTCAGAAGGTGCAAACTGTTGTTTTGTCCATGACAAAAAGAATGGAGATATCTGGCATCAGGCAGAAGACTTTTCCATTTGCTATTTTCCTATGGCTGGTTTAATTTTGCTTATTTAACCAGAAAATGACCTCTAAATGGAGACATATAGAACCTTCTTATCATAAATGTCCTTTTCAGGAGGTCTCTAATCACGTTTCTCTATACTCTGCAGGCAGGAAAATTTGGTCATATGCTCATTTGTTACTCTAATTTTTATAATGTGAAAATAGGGAAATATTTTTATGCCTTAGTAACATACTGTAATGGCTTCCAAAGATGAGCATAAAATTGGGGTATAATTAATCTCAGTCTATAAAACTAACTGATCTGTATTTGTGTGTATACTTATATAGAACATAAGATATATGTAAACACAAGCTACACATTCAGAGTAGATTATATACATACTGAACATGATTACAAAGACTTAAATACTGATACATATGGGAAATGCATATTTAAAGGACACCGTAACGGATATTTAAGAAAATTTCAATGCATTTAGGTATTATTTGTTGTACAAAATCAAGATTTCCTTCATACTTCTATCAGTATTTTGCATGTGAGGTACTGTTTTCTAAATCTGTTTTTATAGTTAGCCAAATTCAAAGCTGATTCTGAGGGTTTTGAAGCAAATCAGATTTTCCCCCTCAGTTTCTTCCTGGTTGTCATTGTAGAGTGGAACCAGAGCAATGCAGAGTCTTAGATCTTTTCAGACTCCATTGGCAAATTCATACAGTTCTTTGGCTTTAAATAACATAAATTATGATTTCCAAAGGTTCTTAATACCATAGCTAGCATTTAAAAAGCCCTTACCATTCTCCCTCACATTTGTTTCTATTCTACCTATCTTTTATTGGTTCAGTTTCTCACCCTGATATATACGTATATTAAATATCTTGAAATGTATTTCACGATCTTGTTGATATGAAAAGCAAGTATGTTACAGTTGTATGCTTTAAAATATCTGTTCAATAAATAGGGATTTGCAACCTATGCACAATTGTCTTTGTGCTTTAATGATGGCTGTAGTGAAGTTTGTTTTTCTATATCAGTGTGCACTGGCCGTTCAGTATTATCAAATACCTGGATGAACAGGAACGCACTGCAGTCCCCCAGTATGCTCAGCCAATGTTATATATTTTTATTTTGCATTTTGAACCTGAGATTTTGAAGTTGTCCTTCCAAATCCACCTGCTTGTGTATTTCAGTAACAATCCAAATGGTTCATGGAATGCTGTGATTTTTGAGGCCCCTGTTTTTTGTCCTTTTTTTTTCTTCTTTCCAGTGAAGTTGTTTCACGGATATATCTTTTCTCCCATGTTGTCTCTTCCTTGTGAGCTCCATTTTAAGAAAACTTCCTATCTTGTGTTTAGAAAGGTTCTGAAAAACGCTCTTTAATTTTAACAAGCTTAAGCATTTTTTTTTTCCTGAATTTGGTGTAAATATTCCCAGGAAATGAATAATTCTTTAGTATTTACATTATGAATGCAAGATGGGATACATAACTGTCATAACATTTAAAAGAATCAAATACAAATACAGTAGTCAATTTTGTCCAACTCTGGAAGAAACTAGAATTCAGCTGATGTTAATGGAAATACTTTCTCTTAAATATATGAGGTTATCATCTCAACCCATGTAGAGTACTAAAAATCCATTGGATATCAATGACTTTCAGTCACAAAGAAATGGTGGCCTTCAGACTAGTGACCTAGATAAGATGGGATCTGTATTCTATTATCACTCCCTAAAGTATCTAGTCATGCATGGCACTTTATCACCTTTTCTATCCCAGTATGTTATAATATGCTGCTAGATCCTACAGCGCAGGACACTGCAGGCTAACATGTTATTTCTGTATTATTATGCTTTCCACTTACTCTGTCCTTATAAATGAGATGTCTAATCTATTGATTTTTTTGCAAACTGTAGAAAAAAATAAAAATCAAATTAAAGGGACTTTTTTATGAGACAGTGCAATTAAACCCCCAAGGGAACAAAATGCCCCTGCTGCACACATGGAGCTCCATCCAGCTGCCAGCACTGACTTCCTTCTACCTTGTCATGCACTCTCACCTCATGTGCACCTCACGTACATTGATTCAGCCAGCAGCTAATGCAGCTACCTGAAGGAACTACTCAGGATGGAATGTTTCTCTACCTGGAAACACCTGTGTTGCCCATGACCTACTAGGCTAACGTATTCATAGAAAGCCTATGTTGTTTCTGGCACAATTCTGTTCAATATAGATACTTTTCATGGAAAATCTGTTTCCAGTATTGTGCACATGCCACTATCCCCTCTCTTGTCATATTGAATGCTGACATAAATCTTTTTCTAATAAAATGAACTATTCAAATTATTTCTTTACTGAATGATGTCTGAAACAGATGTATTTTAATCTGCTAGGCATAGAAAATGAAATTTACATGTCAGTGAGGTCTTTCTGGTTAATAAATGTTTTAAAAGAGAGAAAGCAGGAAGCTAAATATATGTAAAACTGCACAGCTTTGCACCGGGTGTTTTTAGCAGAAAATACAATATTCTAATACTAATTTATGTCTTATTTATGAGACAAAAAGGATACACGCTTAGTGATAACAAATAACACCTTTGTAGGGGTATCATGTGAAAGACTGGAAAGAATTCTGATTTCACCAACAGTACTTTCCCTGTACTACTCCCAGTAATACCTTCTTCTTTTTTTTTTTTTTTTCTTTTCTTTTTTTTTTTTTCTTCATGTGGGGACAGCATCTGCGCAAAGCATTTTGTTTATTATCTCTGTGTGATTTTGAACTCATTATGTTTTCCCATTATTTCAGCTGTTTATGCAGCACCAATTTTGGTACATTACTGTAGCTTTCTCTTCTTCTGAGAGTGCCAGATCCAAAGCTCACAGAAATCATTGGAAGGATCCCATTAGCTGAAGCTGACCTGTGGTCAGGAATAGAGGTTAAGACGACGAAAGGGCTGGTGTCTGTGTCCCCCGGAGTTTCAAATGGGCTTCTAAATAACAAGAACACTTCTGAAAAAAGATGGATTTCTAGTTGAAATTTTAAGGTCCATCACAGTAGTGTTGCTTATTTTGTAGTCCTATTTCGCAGTGGGCAGGCAAACTGTTGCCAAATTTGATAAAGGTGTAACAGCAGTGTTTGCCTGAACTGCTTGGCTGGAAAGCTTGCAAATAGTTCAGCAAAAGGAAGGCTGCCTTGCTCAGCTCTGCTGAGTCCCTCAGCTTCCTTCCTCTCTCCCACCTCTCCTTCTCCTGCCCCTTCCTCTCCTCTGCATTCCACAGCCAAAGGAAAAGACAGTGGTGGCTCAGCGACCCGAATTGTATCTCAGATATACCTTCATCCCAGGCAATGGCTGGAAATGCAGGAATTCTGCATGCATCCTGAACGCATCTCCCCACAGCTAAAAATGGGCTTACATACATAGCAAAATCATTCCAGAGGTGTCTCAGTTGCTATCTGATCCTGATTAGCAACTGCTTGTGTCTGTATAAGTTTTCAGCCAGAGAAACTCAGAAATGACGTCCTGATTTGTTCTTTAACAATTAGCAACCCTGAGCTTCAGCATGACAGATTACTGCATTTTGGCAGTATCACCAGCAGACAGGGAGTTGGGAAATTGTAAGACATTATTGTATTGTTGGTAGCCTGAGTAAATCTAAATCTTTTCAAGCTTTGCTTCAGTGGGTTAATTCCAGGACCTGAATTACAAGTGCAATTTGAATTACATTGCAAAGACTGAACTTACTTCACTTTAGCAAAGTCCTTTTCCTTAAGACTTATGAATTCTAACTATTTTGAAATGCTGAAATGTTGAAATCTTTTGATACCTTTCTTATTATTTTCAAGGAAAGACGGGTGAAGGTTTTCACCGACTTTCCCTGGCAGCACCTCTTTATTTCTCTAAGTGTGTTTCTTTGACTCTGGCTTTGTTTCGCGGTATCTCAGCTGCTGTTGCACACTGTAACACCCACAGTTACACCAAATGTCTGCACAGGGGCTTTTTATTTTCCCAGTCCTAAACCTGAGATACTGTAATAGCAGAAGGAAAAATCCTTGCCAGAATCAGGAAATAATAAAAAAAGAGTATGAAACAAATAAATGTTCTCTGTATGTATAGGGAAACTGAAGAGACCTGTAAAGGCAAGAATGATTTCAGTTTGTCTCTACATATTTTATCTGGGAATTTTAAAACCCTCAGCTGCCTCCAACTAATTAAGGCTGAAGCTTGAAGCTGAGCTGTGTGAGGCAGGGCAGGGGACAGCACCCATTTTGTAAGGGAATGAAGTGAGACGTGATTACTTGATTTCTTTGGTACAGAAGATTATTAAATATTGGATTTGTGAATAAAGATACATATTCGAGTTACAGTTTAACCATTAGGATTGTTTATTTTTTTTTAAATAAATAACAACAGTGATGGTAAAGAAATAAGATTCTGCAGTGAAGTGTCATATAAAATATTTTTTATCAGTAGCTTGAGTTGTTAAAAGAGACCCGCATCTGACAAGCATACATACAATTATATTTAGAGTAAAAGGGCTATGATTGAGCTGTACCAGCTAAAAACTATAGTTTTTCAGATTATTGAGGTGCTTGTTATACATTCTGCACAACAGGAATACTGATTAGTTGTTGCAGGAGGCAAAAAAGTACTGGTTAATATTAGCAGTTCAAAGCTCAACAATTTTTGTAAGAGAAACAGCTAAATGGAGCTGTGACACTGCAGTTGCTTGCTGTAATCAAAGACTTTCAATAGACAAATCCTTACTTAATTTCTCACAACTGTACAGAAGTGTATAATCAGACCGAAAATACGGTCCCTACTGTTTGGGTTTTCTGCTTCGTTATTTAGTGCTTCAATTTTTTCTTGTACAGCACAGAAATACTATGCTGTGTTGCGCAGTTCTGCATCTTTGTATTTCTCATATTAATAAAACAGAAAGAACTGGAGGCAAAGAAAATCTGTTGCTAGAAATGTTTAGTTTTCCATCTGTACTAGTTGCAATTTTATCCTCCCTAAGTGTGTTTGTGTTTTTCTTAATCCAGTCTTAAGAGCCTGAAGTAATGGGGCTTCCTACGTATACCTTCAGAGAGCACTGAAAAATACAACGTACACCACTGCTCAGTATTTTTCATGACATTCTGGTTATGTTTAGCTTTTTATGTGAATTCTATAAAAGTGATGTATAATCTTTTATTTGTAAGAGTCTCTCATTCTGCTGGAAAAAATATATGCTATCGATATTTCCTAGTAGTTATGTTAGCTTCCCATAATTATTCTTACTGGCACATATATTTCCAATCATTTTAAAACAATTTTATATTGGGAATACATGTCTGCAAAATAAAATTTTGGTCAAGATATCCGAGAAGAATATTTATACTGTGTGCTGGCTGGAGATGAATTTAAGATTTGGTGCAGAAAGAATTATGGGTGCAAATTTTGCAGGTCTGTGTATCCCTATGGTATCAGGTCTGTTTTTCTGTGCCCTTCAGGATTTTACTTTTTTCTTACAGTAAATTCCTGAGCATTTTGGGATATAATGCAAATAGGTAAAGTAAAAGAGAAAAGCAAGATACAAATTCACTGAAATTTGGTTTATATTGCTCAGAATTCATATTGTTTCAATACCTATAACTCTGTATGCACTGTGTTCCTTATTCATTTACAAATTTGCTTACTCCCATGCTCACTTCTGGTTATACTACATGACTTAAATCTCTCAGGGTACTGCACTGCAGCCACCAATGTACTGCAAGAAGTGCTTTATGCAGTCTCTGAAAGATGTATTGGAATTGCCTTGTGGTTACAAGATTTGAAACACATAATATTAGATCTTCCTGTGATTACATATAAACTGTCTCCTGTAAAGATGTGAATTCATGAGGCTGGAAAGGGAATACTGCATGTTCACTGATTCCAGTGGGATTTAGATTTTCAAAAGCCTAATATGTCCCAGATGTTAAGAGGTGAGACTTTGCCTAGGACTAGTGAGTGGGCACGTTATGTTACCACATAACATCCCATCATAAAGGACACATGCAGGGTAAGGGGGAAGGAAATGAAAGGTTATTCTGAGATTAAGGGTTCACAGTACTAGCTAAATGCTGAATGTCCATAAAATACCTCCTGGAGACAGTTGCAAACTATTGTTTTGATGCTTCACTCAACACAAACAAGGCTTTTCAGAGATTGCTTGAGAACCTGTTTTTCTCATTATAGTTTTAAATTTGTGGCTTCTAATTCTGATCTCATTGGTTGACATTAACTCTTCTTTCTGTTTGTTATTTTTTATTTTTTCGAATTAAGACATCCATTACTGCCGCATCTGAGTAAACAAGCAACCATTTCCCAGCAGAAGGCACAGAGAGGTCTGTGTTCCCCTGGGCAGGGAGGGAGGAAATATCAAAACCAGAGTGAAATATCAAAACCAGATCAAAACTTCCCCTGCGAACACCTGGACACAACCCCTTTGTTCATGCATTTACTTCACTGCATCCTGGATTTTTGGACTTTGATTTATGTTCAAGATAATGAATGAATAAGTTCTCCGAACTTCCCAAACCACTCTTCTTTGGTTGGCTCCACTCAGCATAGCAGGAGTTGGGTGAAATTGAAGTAGAGAGTGAAGGGAACTTTGCCCATTTGGGTAGGGTTTGACTGTTAAGCTTTGTATTTGAATGCCATTAAGGTTTCATGGCAGGGCTTATGTGAGACATGTTTTGGAGTAGCCCAGACAAAAGAAAAACAGGTGAAATATCATCAGATTTGTATTTGTAAATTCACCCTTTGCTTTGCTCTTTGCTAGCTCATCCTTCTTCTGTGCACAGAGAGAAGGGTTTAAGGCTACCAGGGTATACTGCAGAGGCAGCTCTAGAAAAACCCCTTCAGAGTAAAAGCAAAGGATCATAACCCTCATAACCCCTAAATCATAAAAAAATAAAATAAAAAAAAATAAAAAAAAAAGAAAAAGAAAGAAAGAAAAAAAAAAAGAAAAAAGAAAAAGGATAAAGTCATTTCCTTTAGTCCTTGTCAGGTTCCACAGTCAAAAGAAGAGCTCCTGACAGCCTCTGGAATCAAAGACCAAAGGTCACCAGGACCTAGAGTTATTAGTAAGCACACCAAACTTGTCCCACTGCCTCAGGGAGATTTTCAGTCACTGAAACTGATGCCCTTCAGATGCCATGTCAAGGTCTGAAGACTGACTGATTGGTGTCTAAAAATTAAGGGCAGATGCTGCTAGACACTATTTGCTATCTATCATCTCTTCAATAATCTTGCTCAGAAATGGGAGGTTTAGCAATCAGACAATAGTTGGCAAGAAAATTAATGTCAAGAGAGGATTTATTGAGTAAAGACCAAATAAACACATGCTTGAATGCTTCTGGCAGTCTGCCTTTCCCTAACAAAAAAATATCAGTAGTAGGTATTTTCCCCTAATTTTCACCGTGGAAAACATCTCATTTGTGGAGCGCTTATGAAATTTTCCTTGGAGTACTTAGAACCTCCAATTGAAAAAGAGCAAAACTGATTTAATTGAACAATCTGGTATGTTTATTCCTTCCTAGTAGTTTTATAGTAACAAATCTACACTTAGAATCCAAATATGACTACATCTTTATGCAGCAAGAAATAGTACAAACTAAAGCAGTTGGAGATAATATTGGCTAATCAGATTGAATAACATCCATATGAGTTTACTGAGTTTTTAAGACTGCTTGATATTTGCAGTGCTCAAGTCCAGTCAGGATTGGATTTTCTTGGGAGAACACACTATCCAAATACTGGATTTTCATTGGAAGAACACACTATCCAAACACGGTAGATATCTCTGACCTACAGACTTGCCATTCATTATGTTCAATATAATATGCAAAGGTGAAAAAGAGATTCCTCTTCCAGTTCATCATCAAAACTATGACATCTTAGTTATGCGAGACAATTGGGTCAAGTATTTCCTATTATGTGTTTTGAAGACGTTTATTTAGACCTGACACAAACTACCAAATATAGCCCTAGATCATCAGGAGTAGAAAATTCAAAGTACCTGCAGGTATAGCAAGAAAAGTTTTTTAAGTTGACAGTCTTGAGTTATCTTGCAGTTAAAATTAGAATCAAGTATCACATTTGGATACAGAGAAAAACAACAATTGTAAATCTAGACATTTTTGTGCTCATATTTTTTCCCTTGTCCATGCACAGCACAACCACAATCTCACTCCTATCGAGTTTTAAAGATGTTAAGAAGGGTGGGGAAACAGATAAAAAATAGCTGAAAGAAAGAGCATCTGTAATTTAATTATTCTACATACTCTAACTACTCTAACTCCATGTCAAATTCTGTACTTTGCTTTGTTTCAGCAGTAGCAGTTCTTTCTATTTCCTTTCTACATGTACATTAGGCGTACAAGCTTTGTCTCTCTCACCTAAGTGAAACTGCATTTCTGATTATTCCAATAAAGCACGTCTTCTCCAAGTAAAGAATTTTTGTCTGAGTACTTATATTGGAGTTCAAAGACAGAGGCACCACTGCTCTCCTTTCTATTCTGAATGCTGAAGTATTGTTACCAATTCTCACTTTCAAAAGGATATGTGTAACTTGAACTACTACTTAAGATGTCCAAATAGTTTTTGCAGTAACCCACCTGGTATTCACCAAGAAGAAATGGCTCTATTTGATTTTAGATAGCCTTACCTATTCTCAGTGAGCACCAAAAGAAAAGCCAACTCATACAAAACGTAACAGTGGAAGATTTCATCAATATGGGAATAAACCAGCCTCTTGGAGGAAAAAGGAAGAATGTCTTCTGCTTAAATCCACTTATATTTTCTCCTGAAATACATCTTCAGTATTCAAGGATGTAATCACTGCTTCACAGAATGCATTTGAAACAAAAGTATTAAACATGTTTTTTGTGTAATACATGACTTTTAAAACCTTCTGGATCCTCCATGAACGATGTTTCTTCAAGAGCTAAGGAGGGCTTGAATCTCTTTTCACTTGCGATGCAATTGTGTAAATTTGTGGGTTTCATGGCTGTTCGTTTTTTTATTCATGCCAGTGTAAGGGCTTCATCCAAAGACTACTGTATCACTGAAATAATTTTGATTAACTTCCACAGGCTTTAGATAAAGGCATAAATGAAAGAAGAACTCTCTGAATCATTGTGCTTCATTATTTCCATTACAATTACAGCCTTGATCATGCTGCTTCTGACATAGGGCATAAAAAGAAGGACATGTCCTCCAAACATTTATTCATATGAAAACAATTAACAGTAAGAGTATTTAAAAAATGATATCAGATCACAGATATTCCAGATCCATGTATTCATTCATTCATCAAATTAGTTTCATTAAATTCATGTAGGTGTGGATGAGGATTTTACTCGGTTTTGTTCAGTGCCGACTGAAACATTGGAGAGTCTTGGCTGATATTTCAAGAAAAATACTGGAGATAGAATCATCTTAGTGTTGCATCCCGCCAAAATGCGTTTGGATTTCAGAGGAGATATTTACTTTTTACAAGACACACAGGGAATTAGAATCATTTTCTACTTATAGAAAGTGAAAGCTGAAGACGTGCAAGTTGTCAGTTTATCTCATGCAATGTATATTGCAGTACTATGTAAGTTATGCTTTTCTGGGAGGAAAGTAAGAAAGGACTGGTGTCTTTTAATCTAAGAAACTAGCATACAAGAATCACAAAATCTTTCAAACATGACTTACAAGAGGAGCTGAATCTGCAAATTGGTAATAAAAAGTGGATTTCTAGTGATGGTCAAAGATAATGGTGAAGAAGGAATTTTGTAAAATCTTTGAAGTATCCAGATTCCAGAAGTTGAATTTTAAACAAACTTAAATTAAGTGGGCTGGGGAAAAGTTAATTTTTTGTTTGTTTGTTTTTCCTGTAGACCGGTTTGCCATAGGTATACAGATAATAATGCTCTGGTTTTCTGATTATGCCATTATAACACACTATAATATTTAATTTTGTAGTTTAAGTGATTAAAAAAAATTTGTCCCTGTGTTTTAGCATCTGTAAATGGTAACTACTTTTGACAACACACACAGTCACCGAGCAGAACTCAGCTGAGAACAGGCTCCTGCCTCTGAAGGCTCTTCTGTCAGCCTGCTTTGTGGTGCACCTGCTCTTTCACTGCAGTCAACATAGACTGGAGCTTTACTATGTTGTCTTCCAAGACAATACGTTCTTGTTTAATAACATACTTACTGATATAAGTCTAGAAAATGAAAACATAGTACAATTCCTTATTTCATTCAGAGCAGAAGGGTACTCTGTTTTGAACTGCACCAGTTCTGGAACTGGTATGTATTCCTGGAAACGGCAATATTTTTGGACTGCTGGGGAGATATCAGAAGAAAACTAAACAAACTGCAGCATTTGACAAAAGATGAGTTTATATGTAGGTTCTCTGAAGCTGCTAAATGGAAACATAAGTATCTTCTGCAGTATTATGTGAAGACTGTTCTCTGTTATGGCATGTTTGTGTTGCTGTGCAAATGTCTTGCAAGTTTTGTTAGCCTGTTGGAAGAAATCTCATTTAACTTGCGTTTTTACATCTACATTAATTCTTTTAAAACACTGAAGTGAGTGTTCTACAGCTATGTAAAGAAACGCATTATCAAAGCATTAAGATATGATTAAACTGACATTTTCTTAAGAAAACGAAAGGAGCAGGAAAAAGCCATTCTAAAAGGACTGAGTGCTACATACTCCAGATATTATCTTCAGTGCTTACTCAGGGATCTTTAAAGAAGCTTATTACCAAGTACCCTAAGAAGACAAGTGTGGATGTGTACAGATCAGAGGAATGCAAGTTAATGCACCTGCCAGATTTTACTATCGTACAAAGCATGTCAATCAGCACTCAGACCTTGCATTTAAAAATGTGTTCCCTTAGATTTTTTTCTGTGCTGTATCTCACATAACTAGAATTTCCTAGTCGGTAGCCATCCAGCGTTGCAAATGTCATAAATTATGCTACTGAATATACATCACTGAAATTAAAGTGAATATTCCTTCATTAGCATCAGTAATGGCTTATACAAACAGTGGTAGATATGATTGCTGTGGGTACATGCATTTAAGAAGTGTTTATCCTGTTCTCAATAGGGCAGAAAAACAATGCTTGTAAAGTAAAAAATAAATAAATCAGTTTTCTTTAAGCACGGGAAATTAATATACATAATGAGGTGAACAGATTGAGCCATTTATAACACATGAAAGTAAAGCTGTGTGAGGCATTACTACTCGATTGCTACTGCAAATTCATGTCCCACAGGACTGTTTGTGATGCACTGGTTTCAGCCTTGCTTTTATTAGGAAAAATGCTATCAGAAAGCCCTCCTGAGGGGTGAGAAGTTCACCAGATGGAAGTGCCTGTAGCAGAGGAGGGCAGGGTGAAGCATATTGTCCCAGGATGGTTGCAGGCTGCCAGGATGCTGCGGCCATGGAGAAGACACACACAGGAGAACTCTGTAGAGATGAAAAGCCACTGAATGCTACAGCAATGAGATCTCATTTGTTGCCCTGTGCAAAATTCTGGCATTGGTGTTTAAAGAAAATATACCCAAACAAAGATGTGTGAAATGACTACCAGTAGGGTGTGAGGAAAAAAACATTGTTGTGGAAGAGAAAAAGCTTGGTTTGTTCTGTCTACAATATTGAAGAGATATATGACTAATGTCTGTGGATGGGGTCAGAGGGAGAAATCATATAGAACAAGCAGTCCTAGACAGGCAGTTGGAGGAAAACCCCTGTGGCTGCAGGCAGCTGGAGTCCGCTGCCTAGCAAAACCTAAACCCAGGAACCCAAACCCTGGACATTCTGTGGACACCTTCACATGACCACTCTCACATAAAGTGAAGTGTTCTGACTGGGTGGAAGACTTCAGCACCTTGCAAACCTGTCTATATTCAGTTTTAATTGCTTTCAGGTTTTAGCCCAAGTATTTCCTTGAGTGAGAACTCACTATTTACTGAGATAGTAGGTTCAGGTCTTAGATGGAAGTTAAAAAGAAACTGGAATAAACATGAAGGGACTGAAGATATTCAAGTGACACTGTTGTACTGAAAATATAGTTGTATAAATAAATGGGCTTTATCAGTTTGCTGGTACCTCCAGCAATGTTGACATTTGCATTCTGCTCTCCTACCTCTGTCAAACTTTAGTTCTATTAAAATAATGAATTCTCATACTGATATTTGCCTCTTAGCATGAGGCATTTAGAACAAGCCAACACATTTCCAGGGTTGAGTTTTGGAAGTCTATTAAGATGTATAGGTTTAAAAAGGAGAAATCTGTACAGATGTCATGGGTTAGAGATTTCTCTTTTTATCAGTTCTCATAAAACATGTCCACATGTGCTATGTTTTCCAACAGGAAAAAGAAACACAAATCCTGTTGGGATCACCAGCAGTGTATGATGTCCAAAGGCAGATATTTTATTTAAATGATCTTATACTGCTCAGTAGGGAATGCCATTTTCATTGTGTTTACAAACATGTTAGCATTCATTAAAATGTTTTCGTGCTGCCCGTAAGATATGTATTTTAAAAAGCACATTTGTGAAGAGCTTCAGAGCTGCAGAATTTTTTAAGACTCATCATTTGACATATGCTGTTTTGCACTGAAGCTTCCATTGTGGAGAGCTGTTAACACTGGAGAACAACTGAATATAATGTGCTACAAAACAGTTATTGCTTTATAACTTTCTGGGCAACTTTTGAAGTCAGGGTGATGTCAGGATGTGGCATGGTAAAACAGGTTGCCAATCAACCTGCTTGTCTTGCTTGTATTTGTTGTTGGCATCTCATCAACATCATCATTTCCTTTTTATTCTGCTTAAATGACTTCAATTTCAAACAGATAGCTGCTAGCTTTGGCATCATCCATTTTTTATATAATATTCACTAAGTTCTTTGGTAAATCTTGAACATGTCATGGTCTGAAGACAGTTTACCCTTCCAAAATTTTTTAAGGGGCAGAGACTCACTTCGTGAAGGCAGAGGAATAATTTTAAGTACTCAGAAAATGGAGATTCCTAGTTCTGTATTGAGATATATATATATATATATTCTATTTAAAGCTTATTCTATGCACTCTACTTGTCTTTTAATATGAACAGTTCTGCATGAGGCAGAAGGTTCTTGGGTGATCAGATCAGGACTGCAGGAGAATGATGATGCTGCAATAGGTTTGGAAATGGAAAAGACAGGAACACAGAGATTGCACTCGAAGAAAAGTTCATAGTGAATATAGAGGAAAAAAACCCAAACCCATCTAGAACACATCATTCACCTTCAGTCCCTCAGAAAACATCACTGAATATTGATTATTTGTTTTGGTCTTCTACCTGCGGGCACTAATCACCGTTTTCAAGGAAGAGAGGATAGTGTTTACGTGCTATAGGGGAACAAAGCAGTCATCTTATGGAAAAGTGCTATTGTAAGGAAAGTTGCAGAGATAAGTCCAGAGGAACACGAAGGAGTTCATATATACAAAACCAGGTCTAGGAGAAGCCCAACACTTGAGAAAAAAACACTTGTCCTTAATCTGACAGAGGATTGCCTTTTTTGATATTTCAGATGACTATTCTCTGTTTAAGTAATGATCCACAACCGCATAATCAATCACTTCAGCAGAATAATATTTTCAGACTAATTCAACCAGAAAAGAAGAAATTTCCATGCAATATATAGAAACTAGGGCCAGCGTTACTCTGATATATATGTCCTCAGAGCTGATGTCCAAAATTAGAGCTAGTTGAAGAATAGATTTTGTGCAAAATGAAAACGTTACTTTTGGTTTATGCACAAAATGCAGTATTTAATTTTTAAAAGTGAAAGAAAAAAATTCAGACATTATCATTTTCTGAACTTTTTTTTATGACCATCTTAATACTTTCTGTCAATAAATTTGAATTTCAATAACTGTTTAGGTACTTTTTAAAGGATATTTATATTTTGAAATGAATATACATATACAAAAACATTTCTAAAAACCAGAACATTCATAATGAAAACTCAAAAAAGGATTTTTAAACAATTTAAAGCACTTTTCAACAACTTTTTCATTAGATGTTTTTAGTCAAATTAGCATTTCACATAGAAAATTTTTTTATATTATGACCAATTCTGTCTTAAATAAAAAAATCATGGCCTCAAAAATTTATTCAATTGTAATGTATTCTCAAGACACTGGAGCTCCTACTTTTTTCCGAGGACTCAAGAATCCAGTTTGTCACCAGTCAGCCATATCTGTATTTCAAGCAGTAAATATCGAGTTCTTTGACACTGCCATAGTAGTATCACTGGGGATTTCTCTGCAGTACAGAAATTTAAAGTTGATTTATGATTTCTTTTCAGTCCTACCCCAAAGGTGCTTGTTGAGGCAAGGAGGGAATGATGACAGGTAGGGAGCATGGATATGATGTTCTTATCAGAACCAATTAAGTTGAAGATCTTCAAGATTATCTAGTCCCACCATTATTTTCTATTCCATGTTTGATACCCTGATACATCTTGATATGCAACCTGAAAAGCCAGATCTCTAAGCCCTACTCTAACAGAGGAACAGAGGCAGGGATTGCTTTCATAGCAATGCTGAAATATTTTTTAAAGAGCTGGAAAGATTCCTTCATATAAACTCTTCAGGTGCATGGAATGATCCTTAAAGCAGCTATTTCTTTTAGTAGGCAACTGTAATCTTTTAATCCTCTGGCAGAAATGACTACCACCAGAATTGTCTAATTACAGGGCATTTCCACTGATTATCTTTATGGTACATAAAAGAAAAAATATTTCTTACCATCTCCTCCATCTTTGCCCTAAACTAGAAGTCTGGCAGTATGTTTAAATGAAGAAAAAGTAAGTATAGATTTTGATAATTCTTTATTACAATCCTGCTTATTTATAAAGAAAACCTATTTCCACATACTTGCTTCATGTGAGATGTCAGATGGTATTACCAAAATGATTTTTTTCTAGCACTGCAGCTCAGGAATGCATGAAGTAACCAAGAAATTAAAGTAACTTCTTAGATGTAGACGGTTGCTGAAAAGATTCCAATACTTAATTTACTTGGAAAATGATTTTTTTTTTTCAGTCAATAATTATTGCTCTATAGTATTTCCATTACAACATGCAGTGCTTTGAATCCAATCAATCTTCTTGGTGTACACAAAACAAGAAGGACATGTTGGAGCAGGTCCAGAGGAGATGATCAGAGGGCTAGAGCAGATCCCCTATGGGGACAGGCTGAGAGGGCTGGGGCTCTTCAGCCTGGAGAAAAGAAGCTTCTGGGGAGACCTTATAGCAGCCTTACAATACCTGAAGGGAGTCTAAGGAAAGCTGAAGAGGGACTTTTTAGAAGGGCAGGTAGCAACAGGACAGAGGTTGTATATTTCCCCTTCCTGGAAGCATTCAAGGCCATGCTGGATGTAGCTTTGAGCAATGTGGTCTAGTGTGACCGGTCCCCACCTATAGCCGGGGGTCTGGAACTAGATGATCTTTAAGGTCTCTTCCAACCCAAACCATTCTATAATTCTATGATTCTATAATAATTTGTTTGGGTATAGCTGCAAATAAAATGCTTACTATTATTTTATTTGGCCTTCATATCATTTACTCATGAAGTATAATGCCAACATTACTCTGAATGAGCAAATGTTTTCTTGATCTTCCTCATATCAACATCATCAATTTTTTTTTCAAAAATTTTTTCCTCATTGATTTGTCTAATAAAGTCCCAAAGAAATTTGTGTATTTAAAACAAAACAAATCTAAGCCAAAGTAACAATCTCACAGCAATTCTATTCTTACTCTAGAGAAGGTCAATCCATTGTGGCCAACATGATTTTAATGTACAACTTGAATAATATCATGTTATGGATGATCAAAAGGGTGAAGATGATTATGTGTTATTTTAAATGTCCGTACAAAATAAAAAAATTGTATGTTTTAACATATTGTATAACATTTTACAAGTCCTCACTAATCTTTGAAACAATGATTCGTGTACACAGTAACTATTTACATCCATTTACTTAGCAGAGAATTAAAAAAGAGATTAGGACCAAGGTTCAGGATGAAGTTGCCTAAAGCTAAATACTTGAATTTGTTTTTAGGACTCTAAATAAAAATGACCTAGTTTTTAGAGCTGCTGAGCACAAATACCTCCAAATAAATCTGGTGACAACTATAGCTCTTACACAATGAGGAATCCAGCCACTCTTTGAAGTGCCTAGCATAGGTTAAAGTATCTAGTTGATGTGCTTAAACTGAAAATGTTGGCCTAAGGAGCTTGCCACAAAACAGGCTAAGCAGTTAATCAAAGAGAGGAGTCCTGCCAGAGGGGAGGACAGATCCTACACCCATACAGCAGGCAGAAAACTCCATGGGATAGTGCAGGAGCAAAAGCAACGATTAATGGGATTGCGCTTGCTCCCGCAATATCCACTGGATCTTAATAGACATCTGCACAACTCCGTAAAATAACTTACACTGAGCCCACCTGGCAACTGGGAACTTCCACTGGGATCTAAAGGGATGAACTCCAGCAGTATCTATGGTGCTTTTGTGTTCTAAAGTTATATCTTTTCACAGTATAGTTCTTTGCTGTATGGGCATGAACCATACAGCCTCCTGGTTTAGACCTAACACAGGTATCTCTAGCATGAACACTGTAGTGCTGTGGGGGTATACTCGGGTTTATTTGTTGTACTGAGTTGAACATATCTAAACATATCCCCTTTCCCCCTTGATTTTCTGTATCTCACCTCAGTCTGTTTCAGAGATGTGAGTTTTTTCAACATGCCAGTCATGATTCCAACTGGAGTTTGATGAAATTTATCACACATACATATAAATACTCATAGATAATACTCACCTTATTCAACAGACTCTTCCCTTTCACCATATTCAGTTGTCATTATGTTGAGGCAGAATCTACATAAAGCATCAGCATTTTGTACATCTGATGTTCGTTAGAGCTATAATTTACCTTCAGCCATTGTCAGTGGCTACTCTGAAACCACAAGTGTGTATGAGGTGACATTTCTCCCACTTCATGAAATTTGTTGCAAAGCCTCCAAGCATGTGGAGGTTAGGGTTTCACTTCCTAAATTGATCTTGTTTTACACTGCTGAATGATCTTGCTTTGCTGTGTCATTGCAGTAATATGTACATTAATAGGCACAAAATCAGGCACAAGGATGGATTTGAACAGAAGGCATACTATTTCAACTCAATAACGATAGGAATGTTCCTGCACACATCAGGCAGTAAATTGGTTCCAGTGAGAAGCTTGAAGGTTTTTTTATCCTGTAACTGATAGGTAGAAATAGGCTTTTTTCATCCTGTCCCAATGAAACAGTGCATTTCTGAACCCTTCCATCCTCTACTCTGATGAAACAGAGGCAAATGAAGAGAGACTTCATAAGCCAAACGTTACCAGCTCCGTGTCTCAGTGACTTCTGGCGACTGGACTCTTATGTTCATCCATAGAGGACTAAAATTGCAGTAGAAACATGATCAGTATTTCCATGTCTCCTTCTAACATTATTTTCCTATCTATTTAATTTTTGTGGATCTTTACCTTTAGATCCTTGCCAAATGGATCCATAATAGGCAAACAATCTTCCCAGTCGCTGTACTGAATCGTCACAACCACCATATCCTAGAAGCTCAACTCTGCAGATGTCAGTCAGGTTGGGAATGGAAGAAAGTCTTTGCATGCTGAAGTAGAAATGGAGGCATCAATAGAATTAGTCTGCTTTTTGAGGAAGGACTTATAAGTAAAGTTATAAGGAAAGCTATAAGTAAAGTTATAAGTAAAGCCCCAAATCTCGAAAGTCTGAATGACACAAACTAAGCACTGTTTTTGACTGTGCACTAATGTAGTCCTGCAGTTCAGAACCACAGAGTAGTAGTGGAGATAAGGGCCCTGGGTCATTGATATAGCATTTCCATGTGATTCCAGCAAGGGTATTTGGCTTTTGTTTCCCTGGGAGTAAGGGAATACTGTTGCCTTTTCACCTCACATGTGTGATTCCCCATGTCACTGGGACTGCAACAATCAGCCTTTAGACATAGAATGTTCAAAAATTCTCCAGGCTGTTCTTGGGGGTCGGTATTTTAACATCTCTGTCCTCCATCACCCATGCAGATGGGGTCCTGGCTCACCGCTGACATTCTCAGGGTGCAGGAGAGGCTTCCCATGGTTTGTCAGGTTGTAATTCAGTAGGTAGTAATAGGAGTCATTAGCACTTTTCTCCTACTTTACAATCTACAGAACACAATATAAATATTAACTAATTAACTCACCCCGATCAGGACAATGATCGTCAGATGTTTGCCCAGGAAAACACAATAGGGCTGGGATATTCACACGGACCTCAGGGAGCTCCCTGCCCGAATCACGCTGCATGTCAAGGGGAGGTGGACGCTGACTCCCTGAGGTACCCTTGAAAAACTGAGCTCTAACAGATCATGTCTGCAGTCATCTAAGCATACAATTATGCATTTGAACAAAGCAAATAGCACCAGAACTGCTCAAAATGTAATCCTGCCCCTTGTTGGAACATGCGCGGCTGTTTGGCATTATACAGAATCACTGTCATCACAGCGCTTTGAAGTCACCAGCGTTAATGCAAACATGCACAGGTACAAATAATTCAGCAGCAGAACATTGATTCTAACCAACTTTCTTAACGCTGTGTATGATTCCGAAGATTTTGGGATCATATCTTACTCTATTTATTCTCCACATAAAAGGTGCTTTACAAAATCTGCTAAATAGCTGTGCCTGCTTAGTGGGCCTGAACAGGCCTTGCACACGTCTGTGGCTCTGGCGCTCGTCTCTTCTGTTCTCTTTCACCAGCAGCTGCTCTCTGAATGGGTGTCAGAGACTGATCTCTTTGCTTTGCTTAGGCTGCAGGATTGTTTCTCTTCTGGTCTGCAAAGATCTGTCAATATTAGCGTAAATGTAAGTTCTTTTTCTCTCATGAATAGAAAAGATAATAATTCTCCCTCCTGATGGTGGCTTAGAGCACTTCAGATTATCCCTTGTTATTTCTTTGCAAGAAGAAATGTATATTCTCTTTTCATAAGAATTATAGCAGTTAACAATCCTCAGGCCCAAACTTTGTCCCATGAAGAACTAACATCAACGAGAGTTAGCAATATCTGCTCAGGGTAGAATTAGGATTCTCAAAGAAATCTTTAGGTTCAAATAAGACAATCTTCCCTTGTGTAACCGCAGCAACTCTCATGTCCGACATAGTACTTCTAAAGGATATCTTGGTCAAACACAGCTTTGAAAGTAAAACATTTCTTTTCTCACTCTAGGCATGTGCTTTTTCTATCTATAGGTCTCTGCTCTACAGAGCACAAACCTGGATGTCAGGAGTTGTGGAGGACATATCAGGCTGTTTATTTATGTGTCCCTGTTTCAGTTGTGCTTTTCAGATTGTTTCTCAGCCTTGCAGAGGTAGATTCAAATTTAGCAGTTAAGAAAAAAATCAATTCAATTACTAATGAATTGTATTGAGTACAGTCTTTGTAGGGTTACTAGCTATTTGCATAATTACAGAATCACAGAATCACAGAATGACCAGGGTTGGAAGGGACCTCAAGGATCAGGAATCTACAACCCCCCTGCCACATGCAGGGCCACCGACCTCCCCATTTAATACTAGACCAGGCTGCCCAGGGCTCCATCCAGTCTGGCCTTGAACACCTCTAGGGACGGGGCATCCACAACCCCTCTGGGCAGCCTGTTCCAGTACCTCACCACTCTCTCTGTAAAGAACTTCCCCCTGACATCCAACCTAAATCTTCCTTCTCTCGACTTAAAACCATTTCCCATTGTCCTGCAGTTATCAACCCTTTCTAAGAGTTGGTTCCCCTCCTGTTCGTAGGCTCCCTTTAGGTACTGAAAATCTGCAGTGAGGTCACCCCACAGCCTTCTTTTCTCCAA
>JAOWBP010031299.1:0-21946 GCA_028571105.1 Tragopan temminckii | reverse complement strand
AAAAAGAAAAAAAAAAACACATTACAGGGTCAGGAGAATAAGCTATGTATGTACAGTGAAAAAAGGAATTTTCCAAAAGGTTTCCTTATTATATATTTATATATTTTTTTAGTATTTATATTTTATATATTCTTATGTATTTATTTTAAGATTCTTCTGTGCAATTCACTAGATAGGCACATATGCTTTGTAAAGTTCCTTGTTTACTGCCTACAGATGTGGGCACATGAAGTATGGAGAGTGTAATAAATGCACAGCAAAGTTCTTCTGGTTATGTTTAGACCTCATAGCTCTGAGAAGGGCAGAAAATGATCCCCTGTGGCATTCTTGAGTGACAAAAATCACACTGATGCCATTAACAGTAGCAAAAATATATGGCAACATTTTTAGAAGCAAATTGTTCAAATCCATGTTATTTGATGTAGATACTGTTGAACTAGAATGTTTGCTCATACACTTGAATGAATTTGCAAATTACCTCCAATTTACATTCTACCTAATTGTTATCAGTGAAACTTCACACTGCCATTATCCCGATCAGGAATTTGTAGTACTTTGTAACTGCTTTGAAATGCAAGCATGTATGTGTAACTAGCAATGAATCCTAACAACCTGGAGACTTTCAGGTCCAATTTTCCCTATAATTGCTTAGTTTATTTGAGACATTTAGCCTATATTTTCTCTACATACAAAAAGAATTTGACATTATTTATATCTTTTTAATTTTTTTGATAATATTCAGTAACATTAAGATTTTCACTAACTTACATACAGGCTCATTAGGCCGTTCCTGGCACAAGTCACACTGATTGTTCCTTTTACTTTCACTGCCCACAGCTTCTATTTGAATCTGAAGGCAGAGTTCGTGTGGAGAAGCATGAAGACCACTGTGTCTTCATCATTGAAGGAGCTGAAAAGGAGGATGAGGGAGTATACCGAGTTATAGTTAAGAATCCAGTGGGAGAAGATAAGGCTGATATCACAGTCAAAGTTATTGGTAAGTGAAAGAACGCAATAACCAGAGCACAAAAGCATCTCAAGTTCACTGAAATTCTGTAGAATTTCTGTAGAACAGCCAAAGTCTCAGCTGAAGAAAAAAAAGCAAAAAGGATTATAAAGGAAGGAATACTAGCAATCCCAGAAATGGCAGAAGTGTTTTTCACAGGTAGAAGCCTGCTCTGTGAAAAGGAAAGAACAACTCCCAGTAAAAATCTGTGCTTTCTTTTTATATTTTTTCCAGCTTCAGGTGATCCTATCGTTTTATAGATGACATTCCCTTCTAAGGAATACATTTCCTGCTAAGATGAGAAAACATATATATATATTTTTAAAAAAAAAAAACAAAAGTAATTTAATTATCTAAGCCACAAACAGCTAATATGGAATAAAGAGGCATACTTACAAGACAAACAGATTGATATTGTGAGTCACAGAAGAGCTGGAGGAATTTTTTTTGAGTCAGTAATTGTTATTAAATTTGCCATAATAACTCGTTTATTAACTGTCTATATAACAAAAAGTCAGGTTATAAGCAAACTTAAATTGATATAAGAAATTATTTGCATCTGTAGTATTAAAATTTAGGATTTGCTGCCAACATGAACACTAATCTCATTTCATCTTTTACGAATGTCTCCTAAATTAAAATGTGAGATGTACAGATGTTATACAATAAAGCTTACTCTAGACAGAAAAGGGAACCCTGGAGAAAGCCTCCCATTACAGAATTAAAAACAAATTACTAACAGGTGTGAATTATTGTTTTTTGTTTAACTGTATGAGAAAAAAATGGATGTTTTCTAAAATACTCAGCTGAGTTCTGTCAGTGGTTTGTGGTAGAAAATCCAGTAAGTGAGCATGATGTCAAATTGTATTTCTCTATAGATGAAGTAAAGATAAGAGGCACCCTCTGTCTACTAAGAGATCTTACTATATACAAAGAAAGGAAATACCAACGTTGCCTGTGACTCAAATGAATTCAGTTTGTTTCTGATTTGTAGCATCAGTACGTCAGTTGACTAAATCTCTATTAGCATACAGCTAATTACCTAAGATCTTACATTTTGCAAATGTTTACGCCTGGAAAGAAGAGATGGATAATCAAATGGCACTTACAGGAAAACCATCCCAACCTGGAAGCATTTTGATGAGTTTTTTTGAGTAGGACTCCCTCTGGACTAAAACAATGCATTCTATTTTTTTTTACCTACTGCTGTAATCTGGTAAATCCACATGATCACTTTCAAAGCACCACAGTGATGAAAAAATCTTATGCCCCTAATACTACTTGGAAATTCCTCAGAATGGTTGATTACTTCAGGTTTAGACTTATGATATGGAAAAAAAAAGTTAAAATATTTAATTGATTTGTAAACAGAAACAGTAACAACTCCCATGCATTCTGACATTTCCTTCAGATGTTCCTGACCCTCCAGAAGCTCCTAAGATCAGCAACATTGGAGAAGATTACTGCACTGTGCAGTGGCAACCTCCAACATACGATGGTGGGCAACCAGTACTTGGTAAGAAGTGCTGAAATACAAAGTCCCCAGCAGTCTCATCTATAATTTTTTTTCTGCTCCTTTAAAATGATGCAGAAGGATTTCATACATTTATTCACACTAGGAAGGCTCACTCAGACGCTCACTAATAAAGCAAAGCTTCAAACCCACCTGGAATCTGGCCCTTTGATATCAGGGTGATGGTGCCCCCTACCTGTGCTGTTTGAATCAGAGAAATATTTTGACAAGTTAGCCAAGTAGAAGTTGACACTAAAAGCAGTGTCACTTCAATTTCAAGACTGAAATCATCAGTCAGTAGAGACACCATTGGACTTCCTTAGGAATAACAGAGCAGAGCTGTGGCTGCACTACTCATCAACTCTAGCAGTCTCAAGCTCTTACGCAAAACATGGTTTTTTGTGTTTTTTTTTTTAAATAAAAAACTACTTAATCCTATTTTATATACAACTACACATGATGAATCACAAACACAATTCAATCTCTTCAGCAATTTTAAAATGTGTACTAAAATACAGAGGCCAAAATCATCATGTGATGCAGCAAGAAAACTGACACAATCAAGAATATCATCAGTTCCATGGTAAGCTCTCTGTAGTTCATGGTGTTTTTTAGACAAGACACACTGCGATCCTCAAATGGAAAAGAAAACAAGGAAGAATCTTGATCAATCCTAGGGAAAAATATTCCTCTGGACTGCAAATGTAGCAATTTGTTTAATTAAGATCACTGTTCAATAGCCACTCAAAGAGACCTAAAAAAGCAAATTTAAAAGACAGAAGAAAAAGATGTACACGTTCTAATCTGTCTCCATATTGTTACAGATTTAGACATTCCTCTACAGCCTATACTGTCTGTATCCTCTTTTCACTGTTACACACTTTTCATGGGGGTCTCATTTCTATATTGCTAAGGCAGTATTTTTATCTATCATGCATTCTATGTATTTGGGAACATAAACTGCCTTATCAAATGTCACCAACAGAACCAGCATGGTCTTTTTCTCTTCTTTTTATCTATTTTAATTGCAATTCCTTGGTTCTGACAGCAAATTATACCTACTGAAAAATTAAACTGAGCTGCCAGAACTTCTCCCAGTTTTGCAGACATGGATAAAGAGAGAAAAAGCAAGAACACCTATGTCATAGGTTTTTTGCCCGCAGCATTTGACTTTGTTTAAAAAGCCACTGAAAAGAAGTATACCAGAAGTAACTTTTAACATTAGAAGTGATCATACAACCTGTCACCTCAAAGGAGCTTTCACCACTCATTTCACAAAACACTCCGTGAACTCCCATGCTTGTCTTGCAATTTAACACTGGCAGGAAAGGTTACTGATGCAGGATGCCTGCGCCCACTATGCCTATCGTTCTCCATCTCCCTTCAGGCCCTGTGAGAATCATACTTCTCAGGAATACCAAAGGGGCATCCGCAAGTTTGACAGCCATAAACTTTGTGAACATCATGGACTGAAGCTCAATTCACAAGTCTTCACAATTTGGTATATCCCTATACTATTGTAGTTGGCCAGTTACAGACATATGCTCTGTAGAAATAGGTAGAAATCCACATAAAATACATATTCATACACAGAACATATAAATTGCTATTCTGGATATTTTCTAATTATTCACTCCACAGCTGTAGGATCAGTAGCTTTCTAAACAAAATCTGCTTAAAAGAAGTCTACATGCATCACAACTAAGCATACCACCTGCAATACAGACAAGAGAAGAAATTAAATGTAGCTAGGTATAAAGAAACAGCTGACACTGATCTTTTGGAGCAGGTCCAGAGGAGGGCTGGAGCACCTGTGCTATGGGGAGAGGCTGAGAGAGCTGGGGCTTTGCAGCCTGGAGAAGAGAAGGCTCCGGGGGAACCTTATAGCAGCCTTTCAGTACATTAAGGGGATCAACAGGAAAGCTGGAGAAGGGACTTTTTAGCCTTTTTTACAGGGCATGTAGCAACAGGATGAGGGAAAATTGCTTTAAACTGCAAGAGGATAGACTTAGGCTAGATATTAGGAAGCAATTCTTTAGTGCGATAGTGGTGAGACACTGGAACAGGTTGCCCAGCAGGGCTATGGATGCACCTTCCTTATAGGCATTTGAAGCCAGGCTGGATGGGGCTTTGAGCAACTTGGTCTAGAGGGAGGTGTCCCTGCCTACAGCGGGGGGTTTGGAACTACATAATCTTAAAGGTCCCTTCCAACCCAAACCATTTTATGACTCTTTTGGGTCACAGAAAAGTGATTTTACACAAACCTTACAAACTCTTATACAGTCACTTTCCACATTAAGGATCAAGAATTACAGACTATATTCCCAGTTTGGGGAAAGGTGTTTATCTTTTAAACTGAAGTTCCTCTCTTAATTCCATCTGGCTTATTCATTCTGAAAAAAAAAAAAAAAAACAAAAAAAAACAGTATGGTAGTGTGGGAAAACCTGTGGATGACCAAAAGGTAAGAAACGTGCTGAAGACTATATCAAAGCAATACTACAGGTATGCTCTGCAGCATAGCCAGCTATCCCAACTCTCTGCAATCATGTGGGTTCACTTTCCTTCCCAAGGGGAAGGAGGGTAAGGAAGCTGTGCATGGCTGGGATTCACTCCACTGTAGGGCTGAAGCACAGCTGGGATCTGCACTCAATTTCAGGCACTCTGTAATTCTGCCACTTAGCAACAGATATATAAATGGACGTATATCTAACAATTTTTGCTTTTAAAAGAGATATGAAATAACTTAAGGGAGATATCAAATCATTCTTCCTATTAACATTTTGCATTGCAATTGATGCTGTTATTCAAGATTGCTGTAGAATGAAATTAATTATTTTTTAACTCATTTTACACATTTCAAGGCAATTTCTCCTTCAAGAAATGGGTTTTCTGTTGAACTCCTGAGTCTCATGTATTTCTCCAACAGCAGGACAGAATGACCACACCTTTCACCAGCAATGATTTACTATTTTGCACGCATCTGAATAACACTGCTAACGTTGAGTAAATTAGTGTATAGCATGCAAAACATGCTTAAGCCTAATAACAGACATAGACAATTCTAAGTGAGTTGTACTCTGAAAAGCGTAACTGTTCAGCTAAGAACATCAAACAGAAGGATAGTAATAAAAAAAGGAAAATTAAGGAAAACAACAGAACTTCACACAACTCAGTTATATGCAATAATGTTTGTCTCTTTATGTCATAGAAAAAAAGTGGGTTTTTTTCCTGCATGTGAAACAATTTGCAATTCTTTTATATCATAAGAGATATCTCTTCCAGGCTATATTTTAGAGAGAAAGAAGAAGAAGAGCTATCGATGGATGAGGCTGAATTTTGACCTTCTAAAAGAGCTAACCTATGAAGCCAAGCGAATGATTGAAGGAGTAGTTTATGAGATGCGGATTTATGCTGTGAATTCTATTGGCATGTCCCGGCCAAGCCCTGCCTCACAACCTTTCATGCCAATTGGTGAGTTCTATCATGCTCTGTTATTTCCAGGAAAAAAGACGACAGAACAATTTTCACCTCTTCTATTCAACTGCCCTTACGCTTAAAAAGAACGTGTTACAAGAAAGCTATTCTATGCTTAATCAGCTTTTTCCTTTGTCATCTTCCTCTTCTCCATCTCTCATTTCCCTTCCTGCAAAGCACAGAGGTTCCAGTTTCATGAAATTGCTGATGAACATTTAGTTGTTATAATTAGAAGTGTGAGAGTCAAACTGGATCTGGAAAAGAGGAGAGGTTAATTGACAGAAATTTGCCCGTCCCTCTCAACTTCCCCCGTTGCCTTATGGGTGCAAATATCACAGTATCCCACCCAGTCCTCCCTTAATCCTGGCCCCCTCTGCAGCCAAAAGGATAGCTGATTAAGAAAATATTTAGGGAATGATTTTCTATAAATAATCCACCCCATCACAGCAATACAGTGTCTTCTGCAACCTCTGAGCCAGAACAAACTAAGAGAGTCCTCAGGAAGGCTCCCTGCTAAGAGCTTTAGAAAGAAGAGCCACAAAAATACAACTAGCTGGACATTAAAATGACAAGAGTTGCTAAATCTACTAATATCAGTGAAGGGGGACAACCTGCTGAAGGAAACAATGCAAAAGCAGATGATGCAGTGAATGGGTCAGAAGGAAAGGATGCACTGCAAGAAGGGTCTTTTAATTCTGGATTTCAAATACAAAACAGCTGGTCTGCAAGAAAAGAAGGCAACAAAAAACCATCAAGCGGAGCTACTGAAAAAAAAGGTCCAGAGTTTTCATGGGATAGGTAGAGTTTTGCTTGATTAAGGATAAAGTTCACACTTACTGCTTCAGAAAAGAAGTTTGGGATTTTGATAGTGTATACACTGTGTGGTTGCGTGTGCTCCCAGCTGCCTTCATCTCCTGTTTCTGGTTCACAGTCCTTGATTCCATTATGAATATGAAAAATATTGACATAACTACAGAAAGGAAACTGGATTATTTATTTTTTTGCAGTTACTTCAGGAATTAAGATCAATTTCAATCCACTGCACAATTTATAATTCTGTATTTATCTATGAAGAACTTTTAAATTGGTAAAATCTGTCAAGATTATTCAAAAGATATTCAGTTTAGAAAATATACCTATGCAGAGTATGTCAAATTTCTTTAATTCCTAATGATTGCTTTTATTCCATGCATACTAAATACTATGTTCCAGTAATTGCAAATGTTATTTTGAAGTTATCTTTCTGTTTGCTTTTTGGAATCAGTGATTTGGTAGCAGCATTTGTATGTATTCACAATTTGGGATTCTCCAGTAAGGGCTTTTCTTGTTTCTTTTTTAATTAGTAGACAAAAATCATATTTAAGAAGATTGAATCTAGCCAGTGGTCATTCTGAACTATGGATTTCAAAGGAACTAAGAGATTTCTTTTCTGAAAATACATAAAATAGCTCTATGTCAATGAATTGAAGGTTTTTCAGCCCAGTATTTTTTTTCAGATATGTCTCTGTTACAAATGAGCAAAGCAGAACTAATGTTTCACTAAACATGTAGTCAAAACTTCTGGCCATGTTCTTCACTTCTTAACCAAAAGAAATTACATCAAATTTAACCAGTGATGAATTTTGTCTAACTACAATCAGGGTGTAAATACAGCACACAAATTGTATGCATTTGGATTTCCAAACATTACTGAAGACTTCTGCTGGTAATTTGACTGAATTGCTTACAATTTTCTTTTATTTTTTCTTTATTTATTTTACTTTCAGAGGAGCATATGTGAACAAGAACTATTATTACAAGCACCTTTATGCTATTATACAAGAACCTTTTTGTTCCGCTCCCTGTTACAGGACTCTTATGCCACACTTCTATCAAATGAAGTATTAGTAGTTGCATTTTACAACTGAGCTTCAGCTAAATTCATTTTATTAAAATAGTGATACACAGTTCAGATACTAATCATAACTCCTACAGCCTTTGAATTCTGACAGTAACATTTCTGTTTCTCGGAATTTACTTCTAAATGTTGTCTTACAGCTCCTCCAAGTGAACCAACACACTTTACAGTGGAGGACGTCTCTGACACCACTGTTGCCTTGAAATGGAGACCCCCTGAACGGATTGGAGCAGGGGGATTAGATGGCTATATAGTGGAATATTGCAAAGATGGATGTAAGTAAGCACAACTTCTAGCCAGAGGCAACTAAATATTATTAAAATACTGCAGTTGCAAATGTTTCACTGCAATATTACAATAAATAACTGCATCTAGCATCACTAAATTTGAACTCTAACCTGTGACTAATATCCTTGGCATCCATCACCAGATTTACCTGACATGACACTAAAACCATGATAGTCACATCAACCACATCCTCATATTCACAATTATCATAAACTTTGATACAGGAAAGTACTAACAAGAATATCAGTGTTGTTCTATAGTCACTCATACTTTTGTTGTACTCAAATTGTGCATTCTCTAAAACCAATACAATACCATGATTATAAGGAAATTAGTCAGAATTGCAAGTAACTGTTACCTCTTGGAATACCTGTGGTCCGATAAAAAATATGACTGCATCATATCTAAAATGTAAAATGTTCTGTATTGTGATGCTATAATATAATAAATATTATATATATATAATATAATATAATAAATAATATTTTAAAAAATCAACTAATAAATTTATAATTATTTCAGTCTTCTGACTGAATCTTCTCTGGAATGGAATCTTCTCTGACAGGAAACTCAACTATCATATAACCTTAGCTAGGGTTTTTACAGGACATAATTTATCCAGAACTCATTTCTAGCCTTTCATGAGATACCATTATGAAATTGCCAGAATCCTTAAGTCATCATCATAGAAGCATAATTTTATTGGTAGTATTTCTATGACATTAGCAAAACTTAGTAGGCCCTACAAACTTTGTTTTACAGCATCAAATGAGAAAGTAAGAATATATTCCAAAAATTATGTGCTTTGGACACCCACAGAAAATAAGCTTCAGGAAAAAATGAAATCGAGGTTTCACTTTCTAACAAAAAATACTTCCAAAATGCTCCCCTCTCCATCTTCTGCTAAGAAAATAAATGTCGAGAAACCCCACAGTCCTAAGCTCGGTGAAACAGAATGCTGAAGAAACTACCCAAAGTTGATCCCGTACCCGTAGATCAAGAGTTCTCCTCCAGTTCAGTGTATTCCATTCTAAGCGTGGTATTGCAAGTTAAATCCATGTTACCTCAATACAAATTTTCTTTCAATTGTAGACAAGACATCGGTTTGGAAAATTAATAAAATTTTACAATATAAAAATCCTGTACTTGCAGCTGCAGAATGGACTCCAGCTCTTCCTGGCCTAACTGAGCGTACATCTGCACTGATTAAAGACCTGGTCACAGGTGACAAACTTTATTTTCGTGTAAAGGCTATAAACTTGGCTGGTGAAAGTGGAGCAGCAATAATCAAAGAGCCCATTACTGTTCAAGAGATCATGCGTGAGTATTTAGATTGAATATATCTCACTCGTCTATGGTCAAAATTCTAATTGTACACAATGCAGAAAAATCCCGGGTCTGACAAGGCTCTGTTGCCTTCTGAAAATAACATCCAAACAACTCTGTCAGTTAGACTTTATGCTAAAAATCTTCTGAACCAGAGAACATTGCCATCCTGGCCAGCTCTTCTATTTCTAAAGTGTAGCTGTTAAAACAAAAATCAAACTTGCAAACTATGTACTTCTCACCTCAGATAACATCACTGTCAGCATTTAAGGGGCCAGTTTTTAGTATCTGGTTCTCTGCTAGGAAAGCTGTTATATTACTGCAAAATGACCACAATCGCTGAGGCAAGAGGTCTCTTCAAATGAAAGTAGTTATCTGAACTTGATTGTTCTGGGTTATTAATTAACACCATGTTTATCACCCAGCAGTAGAGGATTACAAGTCATTTGACTGGAGTCCAAAAGATATCAAGAGCTGCTAATAATGGATTCTTCAGCCTTGACTCACATAAAGTGTCTGCCAGAGTCTCACTAACAGCAAAATGACTCAGTGTAAATGAGAGCTGAGATGCAGCTCAAAACTAAATGGACAAGATGACAGGTACTCCAACTGTAGGTTAATATGCTCCTCTAAAAATGACTGAGAAAAGAAAAATGGACACAAGGAGAATGTAGAAAGTGGGAACTGAAAGAAAGAGCATGCACTGCTGTCCTGTAGTGAAAAGGAAGGTGTGCTATGTTGTTCCACACCTTCCACCTCAAAGTACCGTAACTGAATTACCATAGAGAGGTAAAGGCAATTCACCAATTGCTGTACTTTCTAAGTCCATAAACATCTCCAAATGGCAATTTGCAAGGGGCTGTAGTAACAACAGAGCAACATATTAATCATCATCTATAATTACATTTTCAATTCAATAAACCCCTTGTTCTGTCACTTCTACTACCTGATAAAGTTCTCCAAAGAAATGAAATCCATACAGAAGATTCACATCAAACAGAAGTCACCCAAATCTGCCATTCTGGATAAAACACTGTCTCAGAAGTCCTGCCATCAATGCAAAATGCACTGTTGTAAATACATAACAGATTTGCTGCTAGATTTGTATCTTGTAGACAGATACATCAGAAAATGCTTAGAGAACTACCTGCTCTGCAACTGTAAAAACAGACTGCACCATCTTCTTATGCTTACAAGTATCCAAGCCCTTCCTCTTCAGTATGTCATCTTATTTGTCCTGTAGGTAGTATTTCAAATAATCAAAAGCTTTGTATTAACATACTACTGCTTAACTGCAGAGCGTCCCAAAATCTGGCTGCCACGTCATCTCAGACAGACTTTGGTGAAGAAAGTGGGTGAGACAATCAATATAATGATACCTTTTCAGGTTTGTACTGTTTTCTATTTACTCATAGGTATTTATTGTGACAGCTAAAGTAGTTTCCCTTATGTAAGTTCCCATTTCTTCACTTCTTGAGCAGTTATTAATAATCGCTCTAATATCAGTGGGGCTTTTTGGTTGTTATTACAGTCCCAGTTGATTTTGTTTTTCATAGTCCAAGAGGAAGGATTAACTACTGTAACTGTAGAGCCCTATCTCGTTAACCACACTTAAGTTACGCAAGCTTGTTTAAACTTGTAAAAAACAATTAAGCTGTTAATTTTGCTGCTTTAATGTCCAAAATGAAGAAAATTTATCCAAAATTGACAAGCTGCCCCACAAGCAGAGAATCTGATGAAGTTTAAGGGGTTATATTAAAAACATAATACACAAATATATCACCTTTTCCTAGCCTAATAACCTTTTCGCTCAGGACAGGTGCATCACAGCACTCCCCAAGAGCTGACAGTTCTTTTCCCTCCTTCCCTTGTAGCCCTAGCTGGTGTGTCCTTAGTTCCCTGGCCAGCACAGGTACATGTTGCAACTAATCTAGCGCTTCACTTAACTTGACATATCATTAGCTGCTGCCAAACAAATGAACACAGAGTCTTCCCTAACTCTCCTCAGCAAGGACACTGAGCTATCTGTATTTTACTCTGTCTTCAGTTTTAACAAAACTGTACTAAACCAATCCTAGATATTTCTAGTCCGCAGCCTAATTTAGCTGAAATGAACCAACTAATTCTTAAGTTATTTGAGTGGCTG
Organism: Tragopan temminckii; assembly: GCA_028571105.1. Taxonomy (NCBI): domain Eukaryota; kingdom Metazoa; phylum Chordata; class Aves; order Galliformes; family Phasianidae; genus Tragopan; species Tragopan temminckii. The sequence goes on along the minus strand of JAOWBP010031299.1, from coordinate 10,295 downwards.
ATTGACAGACAAATCACATAAAGGTATAGACTTCTCTTCCTAAAAAAGATAAGGGAAATGCTAAAATGCTAAAAAAGAAATGCTAAAACTTATCCATCAACACTAAATTTTAGCCAGGAACCAAAAACACAGAGTTTTAATTCATGATATATATATTTAATGAAATATTTTTTTAGCTATTCTTAAGCAATTAAGAATTATTAAACAATTCTTAATACTTTAAAATTTCTTAAGATACTCAAAACTGGGCATCTTTCAGAAAAGCACAGCAAAAATAACATTTTGTTATTTGTATTTTTTAGAAGTTCTTTTTATTGAATGTTTTTTAGTGAGAAAAAAGACAGATACAATTGCAATCTTCAAATTACAAAGAGCTTAAGTTATAAGACTACGAACCACGGAACACAGGATAGGACAGGATCTAGACAAAGCATAAGCCAATACCTTCTGTTATTTATAATTTTTCCACAACTGTCAAAACTGCCTGACTTCTGTGGCCACTACTTAGTCACTTAACACTGGATTTCTATCAAGTATTTTGCCATGGTATCCTGAGCCAAATCCTATTCACAATTCTCTCCAAACTTTTGATAAGAATGTACAGAAAAAAACACCAGTGCAATAGTATTACTAACCTATGCCCTACTTACGCATCAGGCAGGTGGGATTTCTGCTGAAAGGAGGGGGAGCCAACATATTCTTGTATCAAACTCTGCTACGTGGGCAAATGATTGAAGGCATATTACTAGTGTGTAAGACTCACAGACAAGATTGACAAGACTCCTTGTCAATCATGTATGTGTGCACATAAACATGAAAAAGCACTTAAATTTGTTCTTCACTATCAATAGACTCCCCCTGAAGCTACTCTGGTGTGCTATTTATCTCCTTTGTCACTCACTATTCTCTCAGATTATCTATAACACATTACAGAAATACAGCCCACTGAGATAGGTACTAGAAACGTGCTTTCTATCTGTTTATGTTTTTCACAGCCTATAAATACAAGACTATATGAAAACCAACACTGTGAACGCTTGTAATCTTCAGTTACCACTCAGAAAGACGTATAACGAAAGTAGCTGATCAACAACACTAGAATAGCAGCAGCTGCAAAGCTTAATTTATAACTGAGATATCTCTTTCAATCAGCCAACGAGAAAGGATACCTCATAATGTTACAATTTCTTGTAATCATTTTTACCAAGATATTTGGGGCCAGATTTTGTGTTCAACTTATTAAATCAATCAAGAACTACTCAATCTTGTAATCAGTTAAAAAAACTAGCCAACTCTTCGTCTTGACAAGTTAGACATTTAAGCAAACAAAACCTTAAAAAAAACTTTTTACTTGTATGGAACTTCTACTTCCATACAAGTAAAAATTTACTCTAAAATTTACCCTACAATAGAGGGCTTTACTTGACAGGGTCACCAACAATCAGATCTGGTGAGGAAAAAAAAAATACATATTTCCTTTGCCTTGGTCAGGAATTTCTTCTATAGCTTCCATCTGAAGGAGAGAAGCTGTCTCTTTTTCTATTAGTATTTCGTAAGAATGTTCTAAAAAAACAGACAAGGTGAAGGTATACTGGAACTGGACAAAATAACCTTATGCCTAATACTTCAGATCTACAGGTTTGATGTGACTATACTCCTTCACAGAAAATATTAAGAAAATCAGTTGCCAACTGGGGAAAAAGGAGGATTCAAAACCACTGCTTATTCAAGGTTTATAATTAACCCTGATTACATCAGAGTTAATGATACATTATCAATTATGATACAACATCAAATGATGCAGAAACTAGATAAACAACTGTTCTTTAAAGAATAGCAATGTTTAGGTTGTTTAGAAGCCTTTTAAACTGTAAATTTGGATAGATCTTTGCTTGCCTCTTATAAAAGCTTTTTTTTTCTCCCTAACATTACAAAAAAATTAAGTGTACAGACTTTCAGAGCAAGTGGCAGACAAGCTTAGAATAAAGGCACATCAAGGCACAGATACTTCTTTTCATTCCGTCTGCATTTCAGTATCTAAACCAGAAGCCTGACTATCATGAACTCCCTTGGTAGTCTAAGACATGGTCTTACAAAGTATATTCTAGACAGTGAATTGAAGAGCCTTCTAGAGGATCTCTCTCTTACTAGAGATGCAGAGCAATACACATCCTACCTTTACTGCCCTGGGCTTCAATTCCAGGGCAGCCTAAATTGACCTAATTCCTGATGCAGATGGTCTTACTTTCTCTCTCCCCAGCCATTTGATCTACTTCTGGTATTTGTAGTGCTGTGCTTCATTGTTTCACCATGTTAATCTGACAGAAACTTTAAAATATACATATATATTTTCTGCTAGATTGACTACAAAAGCAGTTAATAAACATGATATAGCCCACTTCTGTTTTACTGGGATTTTTGCTGTGGAAACATACTGTAGAAGTATCACTCAAAACTTCTAGAGAACTATTATCTACCACTTTTCCCAGAAGTGGCTGAGTGATGGTAACATAAACCACATTAGCTCAATGATTTCACAAAATCATTCTTCAATGTTGAGGTGTGGCAACACTATTTGTGTAGGCTGACGGTCAGAAAAACAATTTTTGCTATGCAGGAACAATTATACAATAACATTTACACCCCCAAATTATAACATTTTAACAATGATTTGAAAGATAATGAAAATGCCTCAAGATAGAGAATTAAATGTTTTTTAAAGGAAGTGAGTAGAAAGGACCAAACAGCTAATTAACTCCCCAAACAAAGATTTCTATTACTTAACAAAAATAGAAGTTAAAGTGATCGACTGTTGGCTTTGCAGATGCCTGGAAAATAGGACAAGATCAGCACGAGCATTATTATTTTTTTTAAGCATTTAGAAAGTCTAATCTTGCAGCTTTGCATATTAAGTTAGGGTTTCTAGACTTACACAACACTATTTTAAAAAAGATAAACCAGAGAAGTGAAAATAAAAACCTTTTACAGTCTAAAAAAAAAAACTATTTTTTCTCCTCAGGGTAAACCTAGACCCAAAATAAGTTGGATGAAAGATGGTGAAACTCTAGACTCCAAAGATGTGGGAATTCGGAACAGCAACACGGATACAATCCTTTTCATTAGAAAGGCAGAACTTCATCACTCAGGAGCATATGAAGTCACTCTTCAAATAGAAAATATGACAGATACAGTTGCAATAACAATTCAAATCATAGGTAAGAACCCATCAACATCAGAACAAAGCATATCACACAAAACAGTTACCCCGCTGAGGCAATCCAGAGATGCATCTAGCAATGGCTGATAGCAGACGACCAAGACGAAGCACAGAGCAGGACTAGCATAACACTTTGTTTTCCAGAATTTTCCCAGCTTGGAATGAGATATGTCTTAGAGACTTCCTGAGGGAGAGGGATTACTTGTGTGTCCAATGAAACATATTCTCTCCTATTTTGTCCAGTCAGTTTTTGAATCTTGATCAAGCTTCAGAATCCAAACATTCTTTTGCACTTAAATTGTGAAATTCTTTACATCTACATCAATCTATTTGGCTCAGTTTGAGTCTCTCTTCTGATAACCTTGTTTGACATCCATGCCATGCTATTTTTTTTTTTAACAGAAAGACAATGAGTAATCATTTATCACTGCTTCCATGCTGCTCGTGACTCTGAAGTCTTCAATCCCACCCCCCTCAGTTATCATTCTCAAGCTTAAATTAAACTCTTTATTAAGTTTATTTTCACAAAGATGTCACTCATCTTATCATCTAAATTTGAGAGTTTTGGTATTCTAAAAAATAGCGATCTTGTCTCCAAAGAAAGAAATATGAATCCTGGAATAGATGCACTTTTATTGTGTTACTTCAGCAGATAACAACAGTGAAGATAAAAGCAAGGCACTAATATACCTCTGTGGGTGAGAGAATTAAAAACGATGCCAGGATGCAGTCTTTTGAACTTATAAAACTTGTGTTTAATGCTTTACTCTGCTGAGTGTGTAAGTAGCTTAAGGCTTAGTGGAAGCCTGCTCTCTATTATACAAAATCCAGCCTCTTTGCTAGTTTATATTGAAGAAATGGACTGCTAAAGTTCCAGTATTTTCCCCCGGGATTTTGTGAGATATATTCTGGGATCTTGAGTACTCAGATTTCAATAATGTTCAGCCAGAATTATTCTATTTCTCCTTATTACAGCTCTACATAATTTCTTGATAACAATCTTTATTTCTTTTTTCTTCCTCTTTCACACTGTCATCCCAAATTTCCTCCACTATGTCAATACCTTCTTAGAATACACATTTTTGGGAGAAGAACAGTATATAAACATAACTCCTAATTCTTTGAAATGAAAGATATAATGCTGTTTTTGCTTAATATTCTATAAAACGTAGTTGGCAGAACTCATATGAAGTAGTGCCAAAAACAAGCAAGAAAGCCATACCAAATTGGAGTGAATATGTTTTAATACCATCAGCTGGTTCTACTCAGGAGGATGGCTGCAGTACTGCGAAAGCAAAGTAGAGGCCAACCAAAACAAGATAATCCCAGCTGACTTGGATCAAGAAGTACACCCCAAATACCAAAATATCTTTCTAAAACCAGTTCAAGATTCTCAATTTTAGCACACTGCTCCTATAGCATAGTATCAAATGTCTTCCATCCAGTTTGGCACTATAGAAAAAACACACAAACACACAGCAATAGTCAAAGAGCTTCGTATCAAAAATGACTGAAAAATGCAAGTAATCTTATCACAAAGATTAATGCAAGTCAGAGTTGGAAGACAGGTATTAAACTTGCTACTTCTTGGGCTGCTTGCTCAACTGAAAGGGAATAAATAAATTCCATTTGATTCCAGGCTAAGAACAGAAAAGGCTTGAAACATATGCAGATACTTCTGCAACTGAGGCGTCTAATCTGATTCTTGGTTTTGTCACTCTTTCATCAGAATCATTTCAATCAACAGAATCAGGTAGTCTGATAGAGAAACAAATTCTCATGCTCATTAACAGTGCAAATTGTGAAAGGACAGTCTGGAAACACTTCAAGGACTCCATAGCCAATTTGTCTTCTATCACTTAGGAAGTACCGTCACAACGAGCAGAATGAAGTGACACAGATTCAAAAATCATACCATGGACTTTCTGCTTCTATGGAAAACTTTCTTCCGTGCCATCAGTGGGGCCACTTCAGTCACATTAATCAAATGGAATCCAAGTAGAAAGGCTCAAAAGCACTGCTGATGGAGTTAAGATTGGTGACAATTCATCTAGATTTTTGACTGTCTTCTGACAGAAATCAGACCAGCTGACTAGCAGTTCTTGCCACAAAATGCATACAGCAATTTTTGTGAGAACTTTACAAACTTTCTAAACAGGTTACAGAGGTTAGACTTCTTCCTTTTCAAAATAGAACAGGTTGTTGTTGCCAGGTTCCCTCACCGTATTTTCAAACCAAGCAAAGATGCAACATGTTATTCAGCTTGTGCATCAAATGCCTTTCAGTAATCCTGCATTTTCTTGTTTCAACATGAGTTATGTTCCACAAGGAACAAGTTCCAGATTTAATTTTAGTTCAGAATTGTTTCTATGTCAGAATTAAACACCATTTACGTAGGAAACAAGAACTTCAGTACCTACTGTGGTACTTCACAGATGTCCTTGTTGATAGGTCTAAGGGTTGTAATAGTTCATGGGACTGGAAAAGATCACCTGGTTACTGAGTTCAGTTCCCTGGAATCATTGCCACCATGGAACTTGCTCACAAGTGCTGACAGAGCATTTAAATACCTCAGACCACTTTTCATGGTCCTTCACCATCAGGAATTTAAATGCATGAAAAGTTCATTTCTGGGACAGTAAAGAAGTCTGAGTTAATGAAACAGTTCAACGGTTAGGAAAATTTCAGGTTACAGCAGCGTTAAATAAAATTGCACATCACAAATAAATTGTATTATAGGATATCTGGCTGGAGTTAAATGATTTTTTTTTCATTAGTATCCTATTTCTTTTCTTCCTGCCCCACCCTATCACTAAAGTTGCGCTATGCAGAGAAAATAAATTATATTAAAGACTCAAAGCAATTATCAACTACTGTCTCAGCACATTCTAAAACTAGACCAGGAAGTTGTTGAGCTGTGTTAGATATAAGCTATCATCCTGGCTTTCACACTAGCTTCAAAATCCCAGCAACCTCCACTTTTCAGAAAGATTCATTCTGCTTTCCTTGTTATGCATATTTTTTAATTAGCAATGTAGTAAAAAAGGTACAGATAATCATTGATAACCAGAGTGAAGAGAATTTTTATGTATTTTCCTCAGAACACCTCACATCGTTTACTGCTACTAAACAATTCTAGCAGTCTTGTCTGCTTGACGCTCCTAACAGTTGGACAGATATTCTCAGTGCAGGACTAGATTCAGTATTCTAAATATTTGTCCTTGTTGACACCACCACCTGATCCTACTTGGCTAAAACCCCTTCCTTGCCCAGACGGTCTCAAATGTTTGGCTTTTCTTAGTGAAAAGGAACACAGGTTATTTGTTATTGTTACTCTCACTGTACCTGAAGGACTGACAAATTGCATAATAAAACTGTAGCAAAGAGAGCAATCACACTCATCCAAAAATTCACAAAATTCTTTAAGGAAGAGTTTATCTCACCAACATCTACTGTGTCGCCTATATATTTCAGTAGGCTCCACGCATCCCAGGAAAGTATTGAAAAGGGCATTTGAAAATTTCCTAACTTTCCTGTTTATGGTTTCAACTTCACATAAATGGAGTGTACTGCTGCGGAACAATTATAGATTGCTATCAAGCTCTATTTTTACTCTGCATGGGAGGAAATGACAACACTTTCAGCTCCTGAAGCAGAAGCTAAGTTTTTTTCATGTCTCCTCTGCAGATAAACCTGGCCCTCCTCAGAATATAAAACTGGCCGATGTCTGGGGATTTAATGTTGCCCTGGAGTGGACACCTCCACAGGATGATGGCAATGCACAGATCTTGGGCTACACAGTCCAGAAAGCTGACAAAAAGACAATGGTAAGCTGCACTGAGTCCTTGCAGTTCTAAGGAGCTTAAACACCTTCTTGCTTAGGAACACAGACACTTAATGAAAACAGCTAAATTAATGACCCTCAGTTGTGCTTCCAAGACGTCCTACGGCACGTCAAAGGCAGACAAACATTTAAGAATATAATCTAAAAAGAACCAAAACACTACGTGGAAAAAAGAAGCATACATAGTCTGCCCCATCTCTGGTGGTGACTGGACTGTGAAGGTGTTTTGAATCACATTTTTGACAAACACAGAGATAAACTGAAGGGGAGGGATAAGCTCAGTGCTGGGCATCTTAGGGAATGTACTGGGACAAGCAGCTTTGTCAGGCAGATTGGGAAATGCCTCTCTCAAGGAAGGCCCCATCAAGTAGATGCGTTCTCATCAGACTCCCAAATATAAGTAGGGCTAAAACGTAAGGAGGTTTTTCTTGTTGCTGTTGTTTTTCCAAAGTGCAAATATTCATACAACGACATGAGCCAGAAAATAGAAGAAAGCAGGTCAGCTGATCTTCACAAGAAAGAACATTAACGCTCATTTCCCAAGCTGTTAAATACCTGTCTTTTCCTTGTAGTAAAAACAATCTCTCCATAACACGTCTGACCTCTTACAAGTGTCTTTCTAAATAGTGCAGTTTTGTTGCAGGAATGGTACACTGTTTATGACCACTACCGTCGTACAAACTGTGTAGTGTCAGACCTGATTATGGGCAATGAGTATTTCTTTCGAGTCTTCAGTGAAAATTTGTGTGGATTGAGTGAAACTGCTGCAACTACCAAAAATCCTGCCTATATCCAAAAAACAGGTAACATTTACTATTAAAAGCAATCATTACAAAAGCTGCAAAGTACCAGAAATGATATGTTTGTAAATGAAAAATGCAATACTAGTGGATGCACCACCAGAGATATTTTCATTACTAAATAACTAGCACTCACAATGTATTTTAGCATCAACAGCCTTTATTTAGGCAGACTTCCGTAGAAACTGAATATTTTTTCAAAAAATACTTGATCAGACACTTTTTCTAAACTACAACGTTTCCAGAAAATAATACAACTGTGCGGTTACACTTATATTCTAGGGTTAAAAACATTTATATAATGAAGACTGCAGACATGGTTATCACATTTTTAACATAAGCAGAAATTCAATCACTGTGAGAATCTTTCAACCAAAGTATTGCATTTTCAATGAAACTCAGCATTAAAGTTTGCCGCATCATTTATGTCAGTGCCATTACAGTCACACAGCTAAAACAACATGGCAGTTAGGGTGTATGCAACTCACCAGAACCGAAAGCAGTTATTACTATTTTGTTTCTTTGAATTGCAGGCACCACTTACAAGCCACCTAGTTACAAAGAACACGATTTCTCTGAACCTCCTAAATTCACTCACCCTTTAGTAAACCGGTCTGTGATTGCAGGATACAACGCTACGCTCAGCTGCGCAGTGAGAGGAATCCCTAAGGTACAAAATACATCAACCATCATTGATACAAGCCAAGATGCTGCCTTGGAACTCATGCCAGTTCAGTATAACTAAAGTAACTATATTGAGGAAAAGTACATGTCCCTGAATTATCACCCCCTAGAGATAATGGTTGTACACAGAACCAGATCCACAGGAGTATCTTTTCAACTTCTTGGGTTATTTTTCAGCTGTTATGCCTCACCCAGTTCAGCAAACACAGTAAACCAATGAGTGCAGCGCAGGTAGAATGGGGCAAACACGTAGACAGGCAATACAGCAAGGGAGACAGAGGAAAGGGAAGGGAATGACTTGCAGCTTTATGCTAACCTTGCCACTTGGAAGGTTTTGCTTTTGTTTTAAATCTCATGAGAGTATTTTGCTCACTCTAAACATATTTGTTGAAGTCTCTTCAGAGAGAACAAAAAGTAGATGTATTTTTTTTTGTTAGAGTCAGGAACAAGAAGTAAAAACTATCAGCCAGGAGTTAAATTAAGGTTTGTCAAAAACGGGAAACAGACTTTTTGACTGCAATGAAGGAATTTACCACATTATGATGTAATCATGTCATAAATTTAAATGACAAAAAAAACGCAGTATCCTTTTTCCTTCCCCCTTTAGGCTGCTAATTTACACCTCCTCTCCATCTCTCAGGCCAGCACAAGGATTTGATAGCTATAAAGCAAAACACAAGATCGCTGCTTGTTTAAATTAACTCAGGAAGCACAGGCACATAAGCAGCTGCAAAACGACAAGAACGGCACAGAAGAAACCACAGCAAGGGCAGACAAAATCCATCTCCCAGCAGCTGCCTCAGGCTACATCAATGATGTAATTATAGTGCTAGCTGTGATGTTCCCTCTCGGTCATCTGACCCTTTTGAGTTTCTGTATCAGTTCATTGTGTAACATTTTTACACTTCCTATTTTACAGCTGTTCAATACAGTAGACCGAGGCTTTTGAACCTGCCTGCTAGCTCTTCCTTCTACATTAACCCAAAAAATACAGTCTTCCTCTTTCAGCACCTCTCATACTCTTGAAGCAGCTTCTCTAGATGCATTTCTGAACTTGCATTGCCCAAATTAACCATAACAAAAAACTCTGTATCTAATGGGAAACCCGGCAACAGGAATTTTTCAAAGAGCAGCTCATGTCAATGCGAGATTTGCCATTCTGAAAAACTGTAGGTTAGCAAGTACTTTAAGTCCATCTCTCTATTATGTGTACCAGTGAGCTAGATATAAACAAGAACAGTTTGCCCTACACGTTTTTTATTTTAAAAGTTTCATTTATAAAAGACACTGGAATCAAAACACGATGACTTGAGTTGCTACCAGGCCAACCAGCTGAGCAGGAACTGGATTTTGAACATTAAAATTACTAAAGATGTGCTAAATGGTTTGGAAAATCCTTTCCCAGACCTAAACAAGTCACCCTATACTGGCCACATTCTGTAATTCTGCTCTGATAATCTCTGCAGTTTAATTCACTTTTTGTAAGGTAGCTGAAGCACTGAAAAATATTTTAATATGCACAGTGAAATAATCCCTGAAGGACTAAAAACTTACACTAATTTGTGTTATAGAGCTACATGTTCTACGTGCTATTTGAGAGTTAAAGAAAATTCTTAACACTTGAATTATAAGCTTCATGGAATGAGCAGGGGCTTCTTGAAAAATAATTAACGTCGCTGCGCAATGTGCAGCCCTCACAATGCATACACTTTTGATGGCTAAACTAACATTGTTAGACTAGCAGTAAGTT
>JAOWBP010031251.1:0-21952 GCA_028571105.1 Tragopan temminckii | reverse complement strand
GGGGGAACAAACAAACACATTATTGCAGATATCAGAACAGTTGAGAATGCAGAATTGACAACCTTGGTAGCACAGAAAAATCTTCTAAATGTGTACTGCATTAAGACAATTTGAAATACCAGTGATTTTTAACTATGACTGTTTTTTCACTTTAATTTCAAACTGCTTTCTTATCAATTTGCTTTAATTTCAAGAATCGAGGATGCTGTGCTCTGTAATTACAATTCCTTGTTTCGGTAAAAATAAAAAATTACATTTGCGGCTCTTGTTTTTTTTCTGCAGATGATTGTGCATGAAAGAGACCATGGGCACTTCACTGAGCATGTTATACACTCATAAAATACTTCAGGCAGGTTAAAAGTTTTGTGAACTCCCAGCTGATGCAGGAATAGATGGTATACCAAGAGCCTCTAAGGAGAATATTTTTGGCCCTCCAAGCTGTGTGACATGCACAGAGACACCCACAGCTGTAGGTGCATTTTCACTCCCTTTGTTCCTTACTTGAAGAGAATTACAGGCAGCTTTTAGGGTGCAGTGATAAATACTACATCTCCATCAAACAAAAACCTGTTAGAGGTGACAGGAGGCAGAGACCATGTATTCCTCTTTCTCTCTCGGGGCTTTTACCTAGGACTGGCATTACAAAACCTGGCACATGAGCACTAAAAGCACTGCACTGTTCACCTGCAGGTAGCAGGAATCCCTGCTCTGATTCAGAGGGTGCTGGCTCACATCAGACTGTCCCTGGTCCACCTCTCACATGAGCTCCTCTGGAAATGAAGGCACTGCGAGCTTTTGCTTATAAGGTGGCAGACAGCTGGTTCCACCCCAGTTTTGGGCAGACCCCAAAACTGCATGCCAGGAGTTTCCTGAGATGAAACATACTTCATATGTCTCAGTAGTTTCTATTTCTGCCAAATTCTATGCATCATCTTCTTCCTTTATTAAAATGGTTGCTCTATGTTTCTAGGCTGTGCATTTTACTTAAAGACATTTAACCATCAAAAAGCCAGCATTAAGAGTGGCAGCATCTTTCCACCCTGCTGACAGCAGTGATTTCTTTTACCTAACCGCTTTTTTTGTCCCAAAGAGAGCAGCACTGCAATGGCTCATCAGACTGCAAAGCAAAAATCAGTAATAGTGAAAATGCAGAGGACTAGAAAATGAGAAGTAATTCAATTGCCTCTTTTTTCAAATAAGCCTTTAAACTGCCAGAAAATAGCAACCACATCCAAATGTTTTCTGTATTTGCCAATGAATCAAAATCACTCATCGTTCCTTAAGCATCCTCAGTACCTAAATGGCAAAACACAACACCTGCATTCAGCATAGGCCATGCCTGCTCTACCACAATGATTTCTTTAAATTTTCAGCTTTGGGATTCAGTTGAAAGTTCAGAAAGTAAAAAGTGTAAATGCATGTTTTTGTTGTTGTTGTTCGGGCTGTTGTCTGTTTTGATTTTTGTTTGTTTGTTTGGGGGTGGGTTGTTGGGGATTTTTTGTTTTGTTTTGCGGTTGCACAGCCGTGCCTGTGCCTACTGCGGGGCTGCAGTAGAGGAAGGCCGTCAGCAGAGGGAGTGGAAGGCAGCCGGCGCGCCTGCCATGGGCAAGGCCTCTCTTGGGCTCCCTCGGCTCCCTCTGGCTGCCTCCTCCCGAAATGAGAAGTGCAGGAGCAGCTCTCCCTCTCGTGCGCGTGGCCTCCTTCCTGGTGCAGTTCGAGGACATACACAGTCCCGCTGCCATTCCTCTGACTCTGCAGTGCCATCCCAGCACCGTCTCTGGGGAGACGCCTGCATGAGAGCTGCTGCCTGTGGTCACTTACAGCACCGGGCTGAATTCATGCGCAGCGAGGAAAATAATAACCAACCGCATTTATGAAATTGGCTTGTAGGAAAAGCACCAGACTTTTTTTTCCCCCACTTAATGATGAAGACCACATAAATGCACTGCTTGCCAAAATGTCTAAGCTATGCAACCGACTTTCCTCAGAAACCTGTGAACTTTCGAAATTCCTGCTCTTCCCCTCTGCACCTCCATTCCCCCGCACATCTGCCTCTCATGTATCTGTTGGTCTCTCCATGACCTTCACATCTCTGCCACCAGTCATCACTAGAGATGGTATTTCCAAGACCCAAGTGTAAACAAGGATTTATTTACCTCTCACTGTGAGCCGCCCGTGCTGTAAGCCATCAACTGTGACCAAGCGAACATTTTGGATATCATCATTGTCTACCACTTGTAGGTGCTGCCATGTGATCGGCCGGGATTGCCCTTCCAGGAGGCTGAGGCCTGCAAGCAGCAGAGTTATTTCACAAAAGCATCACTCAAGGTTGCTAGTGCCCCTCTCTAAACACTTATTGAGTCAGGAAAAAGTCATGCTTGGTTCCATCTACATATCTGAGATAGACATCTCAAGAATGGCCTAAATACTGTCTTCTCTACTGCTACCTTTCCTTCAGTCAGTTGCATTTAAGGAATTTATATTTCAGAGAAACAACATATTCTGGTTCCCAGTTACCAAACAGACCATTTAGAATGATATCTGGACTTCTGTAGAGATGAGAGTATTGTGCCTGAGATCTCACAGTGGCTGAAGCTGAGCACTCCATTTCTTAGTGAGTCCAAATTTGAAAATTATATTGATATTCACGGTGGAGGACACAATCTCTTCTTTTTATTCAGACAACCACTTCAGGTGGAGTTTCTCTGGGAAACACAAAGCCTCTTTTTCTCAAATCCTATCCTAGTCCATTGCAAAGAGACTGCACCTTCTCTGGTGATAGCTTCAGAGTTGTTTGGCCCTTGCCTTTTGTGGCTAAATATCGGTGTAAATTTTAATGTGAATGGAAGAGTCTGTCCTTTCCCCAGTGGGAAATTATAAACTTGTTTGAATGAGTTCAACATTTCTAGGCCTCAGATTGCTGTTGTTGTGTCATGCTCTGGCCTGTGTTCCCAGACTGTAATACAACAATGACCTGCACAAGTCACTCCTTCCATGCCATACAGTGGTTGTTTTTCTCCTGCATGGTATCATGTACATTCTGATGTGTGTTTTCCATATACTCACTTTTTAGCACTTGTATTTTCTCTTTCCAATTTTCATCAATTCCCAGCTCCTTTTTATTGCTTTACCATCCCATTCTCCTTCAGATTTTGAATGAGCTTATCTTTCTAGTTTGTGACTCTTCTGCTCATTTTCTGAGATTTCTACTTAGAGCAGTACAGACAACGTGCTATTCTACAACCTTTACTCCATCATGTATTTGTCTTTATTATTTAAACTCTTTTATGTCTTGTTCATTTTTGGAGAAAATGCTGTATACAGAAATCCTAATTTTTTTTTCTTTTTTTTTTTGTAACTACTTCTTTATTTTTCATTTCAATTAAAACATTTGATTTTCTACATTCCCCCCCCCCCCCCCCCCAAAAAAAAAAAGCAGAAAAAAAAAAAAAAAAAAAGATTTGCACTCTTTTCACTTAATGATCCTTCAACTTCAGATGTAGAATTGAATTTTGTAGGTCTGTCAAGATTTCCTGTGTCCAAAGTGTGATAAATTCTGTAGCAGAATAAACTGAGGAACAGATATCTCACCTGTATTCCATGAAACCCGAGGAGCATTTGTATCTGCTGTTCTAATAGAAAGTTGCACTATGATTGGTAAACTCCTCTCAAAGTAGAAGTCATGAACCTCAACCTCTAGCTGTAATATAAGCATACAAAGAATTTATTGGCAAAAAGAGCCTGAAAAACAACTGTACCTCAAAACACATACAGTGGGTTCTTATCTGAGAGATAAATCCTAGGAGATTTTAACATCAGATAGTATGTTAAAAAATGAAATTTGATTTAGCTTATAAAGTGTATTTGAGATTCTGTACTTGATCTTGACTTCTATGTTCTTCCCAGCAAAAGATGGGAAGGGTAATTTGCAATGTGTAGAAATCGATTTTAGCTGTAGATTGGGGTACAATTAACACAGCAATTAACATAAGACTTTTTAATAGCAATAATAAAGGGATAGGGCTTTTCCTACTTTTTAACACCTGTAGGACTAAAGAAAATTGGAAGAAAAAGTACAGACTGGCACGGAGAAACAGATTTTAAAATATTATATCTATACATTTAAGTACATCTATCAAACTGTTCAATGGCCTAGAAATTCTTAAATCTGCAGTGAATTCCAAAAGCGGAATGGTGAAGATGTGCTCAGAGAGCAGAGAGTTTGGTAGGATGACAGTTCCTCACCTTAAGGAAACAGCAAAAAGGCAGCTCCTCTGACAGCTGAGGTTAAAAAAGGCAAGTTCTATCACCAAGAGATGCCAAATTGTATTACATCTGCTTTGCTTTCCAGTTTACACTTTCTCCTCTGATTTCATGTTTCTTTGGACAGTTTCATTGCTTTAGTACCAACTATTTTGTTTTGTTTGGGTTATTTCTTAACTATTTCATCCGATTTAATTTCTATGTATTTATATTCTCTTTCAACTGATTTCTCTTCCTCCCATTCCTCTTTTTTATGGTTACCACTTATTTTTCTTATTTTATGGTTTGTGCTGGCACACTATTGAATTCCACAAAAAGTTTTGGTTACTTTAAAAATAAAGCAACTCTGTCCCTGAAGTGGGAGACATTCACTTTCAGCACTCTGTGGCAGATCTGGAGCGACAAACATCACTTACAACAAAAGTGGAAAAGGTAGAAGTGATGCTCTGTTCTTTCACATAAAACGTGTTTCTACAGCCTTGGCCTTACACACTGGCATTGTCTAGTTACTTACTATAGACCTGCACCAGCCTGCTCTCGTTCTTTCTATCTTATTTTCAGAGTTAGTGACATAGTTTTAATCATCCTAGCAGGAACTACTAGGAACCCCTTCACGCTACCCCTACACCACCACTGCTGCAGTAGGCTGTGAGATCCAGTGACAGTCCTGACCTTTGTCTGCCTTCTGTGGCTTTAGGTATGTGTCTAAAGAGCACAGAGTTCACTACTATCACACAGGCATAAAACAGAAGTGGAAAAAGAATAGCTGGCCCTAGCAAAGGCTCTAGAGTGTGGCTAAAAGAAGAATGATGCTTCTATTCTCTTCATTAAATAGGGATAATTGAAATAATAATTATAAGAAGAACAGCAGATGAACAGGAAGAAGATGAACAAGAAGATCTGAAAAATACTGTTTAGATATTCACTCATGGAAGTGCTACAAATCTTTGAGTTCAAAGAAATTACTTAAGTTGTGAGCAACAAAGACCTGGTTTGCTTTAGATAGTCATAGCTGAATGTGGTAAAAGATACTGTCTCAGACCCTGCATTGCGTACAGTTAAAGAAACAATATTTACTTTTTCTGGAAAAAAAAAAAAAAGGAAAAAAAAAAGTGTTTATTTACAGCTTACAGAACCTTGAGAAGAAAAACAGAAAATGTTCAGGCAGCACTTTTACCTCATAATTCCTCTTCTCTGTGTGGCTGTTGTTTGGAGGCTGATAAGCAATCAGCGTTTCACTGAGGTCTTTCCATGTGAAGGAACCAACAGGCTTTGTGTGGTCTGATAGGTGAGTGATGAAGCCCTGCAGAGGTGGCTTTGTAATGTTGAACACCAGCAGGGACTTTGGAGTTTCCTTGTCTTCAGCATCAACCGTTGTGGTTGTAATGGGAGTTAAAATAAATTGGTCTACTTCCAAGATGAACTTTGTCATTGGAACAGCTTTGGGTATTTGATTGGGCATAGCACTTTTAATCTGAATAGGGAGCCACGCATACTCAGTCTACAACAAAGAGAAAAAGGAGAACTAAAAGGATGAAGTGAAGCAAACCAAGTAGGTTCAATTTTCATTACCTTCACATTGATAATTGGGACACTTGTTAAAGTGATACATTACAGAAGAATTTAAACATCTTATTGAAAAAAAATGCCGGGAGTAAAGTATTTTGACCTCAGGAAAGGTCTTCCAGGTTCACTCGTCTTATTAGTGTTCTTAATTCCAGGCTGAAACAACATGCCTAATTTGATGCGAGTTTCATGAATAATTTTACCTGACAGAAGCATGTACATGAGCCATTAATTATTATTAACTGAATATGTTCACACAGCTCTTACCTTATTAATTACTATATATGTTGAAGTCAATGCAGTTCATGCTCTATAAAGATGTGGAATTATGCCAAGGTTAATTTTTACTCCCAGTCTGAACTAACTAAGACTACCAGTAAACATCCAGAGTTGCATCTCTGTAGCATACTGGCATAATGCATTTAATCTCTCCAGCTGGCAGCAACAACAACGAAACACTCATGAAGGCCCACTACCTATCTTAAAGATGAAAGGGAGCAACAAATTCTTTTTTTTTTTAATCAGGAAGACAATCAAACACTGTAAGGTTGCATAAAATTCTACCTTGTGCAGAGTTCTACTTCTGCTGTCTGTGAGATCCAGCCTCACTGGAATATAATCAATATCTGGCGAGCGAGGGTCAAGGTGCTGATACCGAATGCCCTTCCTCAGAAAATCTTCACAGCTCATTTTTGTGTTATGGATGACTCTCAGTCCCAACACACAGCTCCCGTTTCTGCATTGCTGGCCTGTGCTGTGCTCTGTAATTCAACAGAAGACATAGAGAAACAGTTAGCTGAGCAGAAACCAGTGTGGAAAGCCTGTTCTTAGGGCTGAACTAAGCCTGACAAAATGCCAGTGTGATGACAGTTAGGACTCCTTTCCCATCCTAACTTTTCCTACAGGCTTTTGTTCTTAGCTGAGATCTTTCTGCTCCAGCTTCCCTTGGTTCTTGGGGAAGTGCTACCTCCAACAATTCCCAGTGCTGTTTATACAGGGTTTTGGTACTCCAGAGTCATCACATTGATCCACAGATCTAGGACCTAAAAACCAGATTCCTGTTTGGGAATTACCATCGGTGAACTGAATTTTGCCCCACACAAACTTCACAATCCTTTCAGTTTGCAAGACAGCTCAAGCTGTTCATTAAACTTCACATGACCCACTCTTACCCAGCATGTCTGGAGCAAACAGCAGACTTAATCTGCCAGGACTCTTTGAACCTGCTAATACAAACAACTAAAGTACATCATACTAGGGCCAAGGAGGAAGTTCTGTGGTTGATCCCCTCGAAGCTGTTCCTGCTGCACGTCCCCTAGCATGAGCTGGCCGTGAGCAGGGAGGTGGGTTTCTGAAGAGGCTATGGAAATGGTGCATTCCAAATTCATCTTCCTGTTGTAGTCAAAAGTGAGGATGTTCTTGTCGATTGCCCTGGACAGACCATAGTATTCAGGCACCTCCAAAGCTCGGGAGCGCATTTTGATGATGTTACAGTCTGGCTCAAGTAACTGTACGTGGAGGGTGAATGTTTCTACAAATGTTTCATTTTCTGTAAACCTATGGGTAATAAGAAAAAAATAATTGCACTTCATCCCATTTCTGATGCTCTTCCTGAATTTGGTGTTAACCTCACTTTCTAAACAAAATTACTTGAAGCCTTTTCTCTCTTCTGCACTCAAACCCCAGATCTCCAGAGACCGTGAGATATAGCTGCTCATCTCTTCCTACTTGTAAATAGATTTTGAAAAGGAATATGTTATTTATTGTGTATACTCAGGAACACATGTCCAGATGTCCCTGTTAGCAGTAAAACGCAGAACATGCTGTGCTCTCAAGTACTGCTACCTCTTTCAATAGCAATCAGAAAAATCACTGGTTTTCTGTAATGAACAAGCCAGGTAATAACAAACACATTTTCACATTCACATTTTTGCTTATCTGAAATGCATTGCAAATAACGTACCTGTAAATAGATGGTTGGTTGTTCTTTGCTGCTGCTGCAGCTGAATCTATGTAGTTACCTCATGTACAACAGAACCTGTTTTTCCCATGAAAAATGGTCTGCTTGCTCTTCCTGAGGGTGCTGCATTGTGACAACAAAGTATGATGACCCAGTGCTGCTTACCTGTACAGCCTAAGCATGACTGTGTCTGCATCTAAAATCGGACAACCATTGTGGGTATACTTGACTTCATTAAGGTGAAAGTGACAGTCAAAAACCTATGTAAGAGAAAGAATAGACAACGTTATTGAGGAAGCTAACTTCGCAGCTTCTGTTTCACTTCTCTCTGGCTGTCAGGAATGCATTGGCTGGGGAAATCTTTAATCTTCTGTTTATTCATCCATTCTTTGGTATCTCAGAGAAAGCCAGAACAAGCACAGTAACGTGGGGATGCTGGCTCTCTGCCATAAGAAAGGCATACCAAGGTGATTGCTTCTTGCCACCACTTCACTCCTCTCTCCTCTAAATCAATAATCAGTTTGAGCACTCACTTCTCTGTCATCGCAGAGTGTGGATGTATGGATGCATCTGTTTTCAGGACAAGAACTGTTTTCAGTTGGTCTGAACTGCCAGCAGTTCCTGCAGAATTGTATTGAGTTTAATTGCTTTTAAAATTGCTTGTGACTGTAGCTTGATTATACAGTAAATCCTATTATTGGATTGGCCACTATAATTGGAATACACCTTTGAGTCTGTGAAACTTTTCTGTTGAAAACTTTGCTATCTCAGATGTTTTTGGAACACTGACTTTGTACTGCAGCCCTTTGCTGGATCAGATGACGTTTCTCTGTACCATACCAACACCCGGTCTAAGCCTGTGACATAAAAGCAACCAGAAGTTCACATCAAATGTGCACTAACTAATTTAAAAGAGATTAATTCTTATGCCACACCTGGTATGAATAAGATTTGAAAACTTGCCTGGTCACTGTACAGCTTGTGCATAGGCAAAGGATGCTCATATTTTGTATTTGCAAAAAAAGCATGTTTTTGTCAGCAAGAAAAAAGAAGTTAATCACTACGTTTCTCATGTGATTCCTGGTGAAGTTAAATTTGGTTTTGATTCAGTTTTTAAGGGCAGTATTCGCATGTGATTAGTTCTTCCATGGACTAAAATAAAATCTGTTTAACATTCACTAATACTTCTGATGAGACCGTAACTAATGAGAATTAACACATGGATGCAGTTGTCAGACAAACAACAACTCTGCAGAAAATAGAGGTACTTTCATACTACCAAGCATCTCTTAAAAATGTGGCTTGTTTTCTTTAGCTACTTCTTCCCAGCCACTTTGGGGAATGGTAAAATGGAAAGGGCATTCTGGTGAGATTCTAAAACATTAACTGGAATTGTGATAAATGGAGAAATTATTTAGATGCTCTGTATTTCAGTGTAAAAATGAAGTAACCTTATAATTATTTATTCAGTATAGAAACATGCAGGTTCTAATTCTGTGCAGTAGCTAGTTAGAAACAAAGGCCAGTAGTTCTTACATTCTTCAGTGTGCATCCATGAACAGCCAATGTGCATGTCTGTTAATTGCACATTAATCATTAATTTAGAAATTAGGGTTTATCACATTTTCTTATTACTGGAAGTGTTCATTTCCACTAAAGTTATTCTCAGAGTCTCAAGATATGTGATAATTGTTCTATATTTCATGTGATTTTAAAATGTGCTGCCTGCTTTTATCTTTTATCAAGAAGTACATTGTACAAAGTCATTTGTTTCCAGTAAGTAATGAATTAGTTTATTATCAGATACATATACATGAATTTACCACTCTGTTTCAATTGGCTAAAACGATCTTGGACCAATCCACAATATTGCATCAAGGAAGGCATAGTTGGCTTTTTTATTTGTTGGAATTGCTTAGAAAAAGAGGACAAGAACAGCTCATGAAAATCTGATTCACATATGGTGATGGTTTTGACTATGTTGTGGTTGTTTTCAAATATCTCAGAGACACTCGTTATTTTTCAGAAGTTGGGAAACAATATGTGTTTTCTTGTTTTTTTCTTTTATCTCTCTTTCTTTGTGCAAGATAACAAAACACGAAAGTGAGAGGTTAGTAATGAATTAGATAGTCCTAAGTGACATTATAGGAAAAAAGATAAGTAGTTAGAGGTGTCGAGTGGTCAAGTTAAACAAAAATACAAATTATATAGAAAAGCTGCTCATATTATAGCTTCCTGCAGTTCAGTAACATCACTGGTATAAATCAGTGTAGAGCCCTCAAGGTCTGTAGGATTTTTCTGACTTGTGGTCCTGACATGCACGTGGCAATCAGATATTCCTCCGATGATACATCCCTGCCCATATCAGAGGAGACTGCCCACAACTGAGGAGCTGGTTACTCATATCAGATAATTGATTTCTTTTTTTTACAAGACATCATTATTTTCACCTCTTAATTGTCAACAAGGGGGTAGAAAATAAATGAAAGACCTTTCCACAAAAGTCTGTTAACACAGATTGATTATCTTATATGTGTGTAAGACTCAATCTGCTTTGCAAAAAAGAAACATCTGTTTTATGTTTCCTAATACATTTTCCTTTTATATGAACAGCCAGCTCTAATTGTCTATAAACTCAGTGGGTACAACAAAGGAGATCTGAATCTTCTCCTAATTATCACCAAGCTTTGTTTTTTTCCAGTTCAACTGCTTTTAAATTACAAATTATAATTACATTGTCACACATTCCTAATACATTACTCACTTTAATGACAGTAAAACAGATCTGATCAGGGATACTTTCCGGCTGCGTTATTTCCTGATAGAAGGAGCATGAGTGACAACAGGATGGCCAAACTCTGCCAAACTCTTTCAGGAATGGTTAAGATTCAGGCAGCACATCCAAATGTGTCATAAAAAAGAGAAGCCCTCGTCTTTTAAAAGTTGTTTTGTTCTTTGCTGTCTGGGGAATGGGACTGTAGATAAGCTGACTTGGAAGCATATTGCAAGAGGATACAGAAGGGAGGGGAAGGCACTTTTCCTAACTTTTTCTGGGACTCAGGGCAGGACACATGGAGGGGAGGCATCCCACACCACCAGCCTGGTACCCCACATCCACCTGCCCAGAAATACTCACCCTTTCAGGTGAGGTACAGCCACAGCCTCCAAGAGGTTAGAGACCTCTGCACAAGCACAGACTCAGCTGCACGTTCTCAGACTGGGACCGTGACAGAACAGACATTTAAAAGAGGTTAGTCTGAGAGCAGAGGAAGACAAGGACCGTAGGTATATCAGAAAGTAAGTTGTGATGCATACGTATCTCCTGGGGCCTCTGGAAAATGCTGACTCTGTGCTTAAAGCATGCTAGGTTACAGAGGAAAAGTGGCTTTTTCGAAGTACCTAGGTCCTACTGCACCTTAGTGGCTGAGGCAGAAATTGAAAGCAAATTCAAACACACAGTTAACTGCCCTGCATACGAAAGTGTTCTACTGGCAAAGAGGCGTGTAAGTCTCTCCTTTTCTTCTGGTGGACCAGACTAGACCAGGGAAGTGGAGGGCGATAAAGAACCCTGAGCTTACAGAAGCTCTGGGGAAGATTCCCAGCAGAGGCCCTGTACCTCCTGGGGCCAGGCTCTGGAGAAGAAAACACACTGCACTGCTCACTGTCTGCTGCTTTCCTTGGGATAGAAAGTGCTGGTTTGCCTGAAGTAATCATGGTGCAAAATGGTGCAAAAAAGAAATAAAGTTGACAAGCAGGCCAGAAGCTTTGAAAAACCTGAGACTGGTGTTTCTGCATTGGCCTTGCAGAGACCACCAGAAACCTGAGATGAAGTGAAAAACTAGACATATGCCAATGTGTGGAAGTGTATGCTTAACAAAACTTTTCAAACATAGACAAAAACTGTTGGGTTATGGTTCATTTTAAAATCATTACTCTTCTAACTCTACCATTACATTTTCTCGTCAGTAACTTCTAATTCCTTCCTGCAATGACTTAGATGGGAAGATTTTTTAAGCAAATGAGTAGCAGAACGGTGACATATAAAATACATTTCATCATTCCTACAAGCTCAAAATTTTAAAAGTAAACAATTTTTTAAAATGTATTTGCCATGTGTTAGCAATTTGGCTGTTGCAGAGCAGTGCAAACAATACTGTACGCAATGTGCTTATTGTATGTGATGATTTTTTCCCTAATTGTTCCCAAGTTAGTGGCTGGGTGACTGAAATGCTCTAGCTGGCTTACCCAAGGGGCAGTGGATGCTGCTATGGTAGAAAAACAGGCAACTGTGAGACTGGAAGATGTCTCCTAACACAAAGTTTTGAAATGCCCATTCTACATTTGTGAAAGAAAGCTCTGATCAAAATCATTTTTATACATTTGTGTTATTGAACTCAGCTTTTTTTATTTCGGGAGTGCTATTCTCCGTCAGCTGGCTACTTTTAGTAAAAAAAAAGTGAATCTTATTCACACGGAACATTCAGATTTGTGTGCTTTAAGCAGTACCCAAAAAGAATTATGTAAGGCAATATTCAGAACAGCAAAACAGAGCCCAAATACCTGTGGAGTTAGCTTCCCAACCCTTTGCGTTATTGGCTCATTTCTCACAACTTCGACTTTGCACACATCCTTCTCTCTGGGGATGGAAAACTTGAGGTCATCTTCTGACAGGAAAACAGACTGTCCCTTCATCACTTTAATGCCAAGGTTGACACTTATAAAAGAGGAGCAGACACCTCTTAGGAGAACAGACAGCAGTAGCAACAACCTGGTTTTCTCAGAGGGCTTCATATTGTGAGGCTACGCCTGCTCCTTTCTGCTAGCGGAAAAGTTCCTGACAAAAGGAGTCTTCTCTTCCTCCTCCAGCAAACGCTCACCGTGTAATGGAGGACCAAAATGTCAGTCACAGGTAAAAATGTACCACGTTTTCTATTATGATGCACCTTTTAATTGCAGTTTGAACAGATGCCTTTCAAAATATCCTCGAGTTTTTATAAAATTCATTAGTCAAGCCTGAGAAAATGACGAATGTTCTCTCAAACCACTTTTAATGTCTGTAAATCCTAAAAATAAACAGAGAGGGAGAAATGATATGAGGCATTGAACGTCTCTTGAAAACAAACAAACAAACACACTTCCTTATCATTGCTTTATAATTGCAGTTTATTTCAACAAGCAAATGAACTTTACCTTTGAAGTCAGTTATTAAGAATGCATGTGCTCTGAAAATTAGCTTTGTACCGATGAGACTTCTATCTCAGCAGATCAGCTCTCAGTATGGATTTCAAGTACCTAAGCACATAGAATCATTTGCTGTGTGGGACCCTCTGCTATGGGACATTTTTACTGCTGAACCACTTTAGTTAAGCTAAATAGCATTTTAATAAAAGAGTACGAGCATCTGAGTAATTTCAAAGTACAGAAGGGAGCGTTTGTTTGGATTCAATGTAGCTGAAGGTAAAATAGAGGAAGTGTGGTCCTTTGTTAAATACATTATTGTTTTGCGATTTAATGGTGGGAGATGGAGAGGGAGGAGGCATTTAACCTTTAGTTTAGAGCACTTTCACTGTACCTCTCTATTTTTCCTTCCACAGTAACTATTCCTGCATGTCAACAGAGACATATATGATGTTGAACTACAAAGCTGAAGTGTTTATTTTTCAAAAAAACAATAATAATAAAAAGATATAGTACTGCTTTTGAACTTCATTTGATCAAAAAAAAACAAAAAACCAAAAAAAAACCAACAGTAGTAATAAGGAACAATAGATAATAAGAGAAAATAAAATTACTCAAAGTCTCTCATACCCAGTACCCAGTACCCACCCGGTGGGAGCTCTTGGAGCAAGTCCAGAGGAGCGCCTCTAAGATAATCAGAGGGCTGGAGCACCTCTCCTCTGAAGAAAGGTTGAGGGAACTAGAATTGTTCAGCTTGGAGAAGGGAAGGCTCTGGAGAGACTTCATTGTGGCCTTCCAGTACTTGAAGGGAGCATATAAACAGGAGGGGGAACGGCTGTTTACTAGGGTGGATAGTGATAGGACAAAGGGGGAATGGTTTTAAACTGAGACAGGGGAGGTTTAGGTTAGATATTAGGAGGAATTTTTTTCATTCAGAGGGTGGTGATGCACTGGAACGGTTGCCCAGAGAGGTTGTGGATGCCCCATCCCTGGAGGCATTCAATGCCAGGCTGGATGTGGCACTGGGCAGCCTGGTCTAGTGGTTGGTGACCCTGCACATAGCAGGGGGTTGAAACTAGGTGATCATTGTGGTCCCTTTCAACCCAGGCCATTCTATGATTCTATGATATGATACCTGAAGCTGTGATTAATCATCATCTTTCGTGCTTATAAGTTCAAAAGAAAAGCACAGTTATTTTATTGTTGAATAAGCACTGCTGAAATCCTTATACAGCCCTCCAAACTGAATCTATGGCCCAAAGAATGTGCAACAATATTGATTTAATTAAGTCTGATTAAATCCTAAAAATTCCAAGAATTCCTTCAGGTTCTTACAGATTTTTAGTATTCTGACTACTTAATTACACAGTTTAGCCATGACCCTATCAACAGTGAGCTTTCCTGAAAATGATTTAAAAGAAAAAAATGCATATATCTCTCTTTATTTCCTCCATTAATATCCACAGAAAAGTGTTCTCTTTACTGATTCCTGCATGGTCTGCAGTGGCATGTACATATCAGCCCAGTCCTACATTTCACTGAACAATACTTAGGAATTTGATCAAAATTATCAGCTTCTTAAAGTGACACGAGTGACGTCCATTCATTTCAGCCCTGATTTAAGACTGAAGTCTTCGCAGCTAACATATGTTGAAAGTTAGATGTGTGTTGACTGTATAATTTGGACCCCAAACCTTTACTCTTGTTTTCTAGCTTTTTATCTGAAAATATTTCCATTTTGGCCTACAATTATGCAGCTAAATCAATCTAAAGAAAAATTCACAGTTCTAGCCAGAAGGTGTAAGAGGTAGATTGTGTTTTTGCATTGGAAACTTCCAGTATTTCTGTACGTAGCATAGGATAAGTTGCCTTTTACAAAGAAAGTTGCTGAACAGAGTGAAGTTGAGACTGGGGCGTTCAAACCTAGGTAAAATTGGCACAGGCACTAGGTAAGGCAATTATATAGGGTAGGAGAGAGTGTGGTACAGGACAGAACTAGTGTGCAGATAGTTGAAAATATTGTCCTCCTATCGCCGTAAAAAGTATAGAACATACCCAAAGACGGTGGATTGGTAAGAGACATTGTATGGAAGTATAACGTAGCTATGGAAGTGTAACGTGGCTGTGGAAGTGTAATGTAGCAAGAGTATCGGAAGACTCTGAGCCTGAGACACTCCACCAATGAGTGCCAGGAGAGGCTTTCCCTGCGTCGGACCCAGGGTATATAATGGAATGGATTTCACTGACTAGTTGTGCAATTTCTCCCTTGTCAGTAGGGGTGTGCGCCAATTAATGCAATAATGAATAAAATGCCCTTCACAGATATCTTTGCCTGATTGGAAATTTTTTATCTTGAGCATGTTTCTCACAATTTGCTGCTGAAATCCAGGAACAATGTCGCCTGCGGTGAGCCTGCACTTCTACAGCACAGGACAGTGCACCCCACTCTTATTTCTGCAGCCCTGTGAGTTGGCAGCAGTGGTTCATCATGGAACTGGCTGCGGACCTGAGGATGTTTTTAAGAGGCAAGATCTGTGAACAGCTGGGGGATAGGGACGGACAGAGGGCACTTCAGTGATGTGTGATTGACATTATAATTCCTGGCAACTCTGTGCACAGACCCAAGTAAGAACAATCAAGTGTGATTAAGTACGTGGAGGTCAAGGTCTGGGACTGTTATGTTGTATGCGAGCATCTTGCAAAAAGGTTGCTTGACGGTACACCTCTTTTTCTAGAATTGAGAACTGATGTATGCAACGCTGCAGAAGAGCAGTTCCTGCAGTAGCACAGCCATAGGTTGCTGAGAGAAATGGGGAATAAGAGTTCCAAGGTGGGGGACAGAGAGAGGGCCCCTGGAGGAGTGCCTGCTATAAGTCCTTTAGGAAATATGTTGAAAAATTGGAAGAGAAATTTAAAAAACAGGGATAAGGATAAACAGAAAATGATTAGGTATTGCGTTATTGTATTGCCTAAAGAGCCGATTGTAGGGGAATCAGTATTTTGGCCAAAATATGGGTCTGACGAGGATTGCATTTGTCAGGCTTCAAACATGCACGTAAAAAGTAAAACTCCTCTATTTATTATTTTACTGTTTTGTTTTGTTTTGTTTTGTTTTGTTTTGGAGGAGGATTCCACATATGCTACTTGTTATATTTAGGGAGTACAGCAGTTAATCATGGCTAGACGAAATTCTGTAGATAAGGAAGAACAGAGAAACCCCAGATGGGATACTTCAAGCTGTTTACTCCCTGTACTTCTCACTAGGATTAAACTCACTCACATTCCTCTATGGAATGGCGTTTCCCATCCTGGCCTTGAGTCAAGTCCAGGACAGAGGGGAGGGTATTGGCTCAGATCAGCCCCTTAACAGCCCACCTGAACCGAGCTCTGTGATTAGTGCTGATGCTGGAAAGAAAAAGTTCTGCCAGCTTGAGAAAATATAGAAACAATGCAAAAAGGACATTATAAATTCTCCTTTTCCTAAATCTAACTCCATTAACCCCACTAATACTTCCATGTATCCTCTTAGTGAAGTTCCAGTGTTATCAGGAGATATAAGATATGTAAACTCCCTACTTACTAGTGGAGAGGTGAGAAATTTTAAGAAGGAAATGAAATCTTTAATGAAAGATCTTATTGGATTAGCAGAATAGTTTGATCAATTCTTGGTCATCTTTAGCTTATAAAATACTGGGACTTAATTTGACTGGGAACACCTTCAGAATAACAGGGGTAGAGGGATCAAGAAGGATAGTTTCACTTTATGAGACTATTGAATTAAAATGGGAAGATAAAATAATCACAGGATAATTGTTACATGTGCCAGAAGCAGGGACATATGGGGAAAGATTTAATAGTTAAATTAGGATTGCAGTTGAAAACTTGTGGAACAGGTATAAAAATGTCAAAGAACTTGTTAACAGCTGCTGATGAAAAGGAAATAAATCCAAAGGCGTGGGCAGGAGAAGAAAACCCAGGGTGAACTCACAATTACTCCCTTAAAGAAAAAATAACTGCCCAAGGAGGGAGTGAAGCTGTGAAACAGCGACAATATCCCATACCCTCAGAAAGGATAATGGGTCTAAAGCCTGTAATACAAACATTGGTTAAGAATGGTCTTCTGGGACTCCGTATGTCACCCTATAACACACCAATTTTGCCATTACAGAAAGCAGATGGCACCTATCTACTAGTGCAAGATCTAAGAAAAATTAATGAAATAATTCTCAAACGAAACCCCCTGGTTTCTAATCCCTGTACTTTAATGAGTCAGATCCCACACAGACATAAATGGTTTAGTGCAACAGACTTAAAAGATGCTTTCTGGACCTGCATTTTAGACTCAGAGAGTCGAGATCTTTTTGCCCTTGAACGAGAAGGCCCAGAAATGGGACAAAAGTAGCAATATAGGTGGATTGTTTTACCCCAAGGGTTCACAGAATGACCTAATTTATTTCTTTTTATTATATTTTATTTATTATATTATTTTTATATATATTATTATATATTATATTATTTTTATATATTATGTATTATATTATATTTTATTTTTATTTTAACTAATTAAGTGCTGAAGAAAGTTTTGGAAAAGTTTCAGGTTGAAGAGGGTGTACAGCTGTTTCAGTATGTGAATGATTTGCTGATCTGTGGAACAGAGGAGTCTAAAGTAAAAGAGACTACAAGTAAACTTCTGAATTTCTTGGGAAACATGGGCTAAGGGGGTTTAAAAATAAACTGCAGTATTGGAAAAAGAAGTCAGATACTTTGGGCATGTAATTTCTGAAAGGAAGTGGAGAACTAATTCTGAAAGAATTCAGGGTATTGTGCAGCTTCCTCTGCCCGGGACAAAGAGGGAGTTTCTAAGTTTAATTGGATACTGTAAATTACGAGTAGAAGCATATGTACAAAAAAAAAAACAAAAAACACCAAAGAGATTTTATCTAAAACTATCAGAGGGAGAACCCAATGGATCATAATGGACAGAGGAGGGAAAAGAGTAGAAGTATTGAAACAGGACTTAATCACAGCACCTGTGTTAGAACTGCCTGCCTTAAAGAAACCATTTCACTTTTTTGTAACTGTCAGTGAAGAAGCTGCTTTAGGAGTTCTAACACAAGAATAGGGAGACAAAAGAAAACCTATTGCATACTTGCCTAAGCTTCTCAACCCTGTATCTCGAGGTTAGCCCAAATGTGTCCAGGTGGTAGTAGCAACTGCCTTATTGGTAGGAGAGCGTACGTGTGTACCCTTCAGGGGTGTAAGGAGCGAGTTGTTGATTTGTTGATTTTACATGCTTCCCCCCAAGGAGATCACTCCACTTCTGAGGTTTTTAGAACATGTGTGTATCCTTCGGGGATATTAGGAGCAAAGTGTTGAGTTATTGATAATATGTGTTTCCCCCTCAAAGAAATTGTTCCACATTTTGAGGCATGGTCATTAAGAAAAACAAACAAACAAACAAACAAAAAAGTTGGGGAACAAGGGCAGGAATCCACTCCTCGACCTCTTAGAAAAGCGTGGTGCCAAACCCTCCCCCGTGGAGTTGGAGTGGGCACAGAATAATTGGCTCAACTTGGAGGGAGTCACGGAGCATATAAATTCTCTCCACAAGCACACTCGTATGGGGGAGGAAAAGAGAAAATCAATCATTTGTGCAATTCTAAGAACTGCTCTTACTGCTGCTGTAGAAATCTGCAACAAGCAGCACATGGCAGAAACCCATATTGGTCAGTCCTTGCAGGAATTGACTACATACCTGCAGGACCAAGCAGAAGATCTTAGGGGACAGTCAGAAAAAGAAGAACATTCAAAAGTCCTCCTTCGGCAAGCTTATGGAGAACAGTTGGTTAATGAGAGGGAGATTAATGCTAGTTCCCCAGGTAGTGAATTTTATCCAGGAGAAAATCTGGAAGATGTGAGAGCCCAAATAGACAATTCAGAAAGCCTGGTGACCCTTCTCTGCCCTCTGATAGAAACTGGGCATATGAAGAGAGTGAAGATGGGTACTGTGATGTTAGTATTGAGGAAGTCACCTATTCTGCTACCAAGCTGGCCTAATTTAAGAAAGATTTTGGTTGCACCCCTAGGAAATCAGAGACAGAGTATGTGTGGAAAGCACCGCTAATGGGGAGAACAGATCTGTTGACTGAAAAGGAATCAGAGGGCTATTGGAATATTTTTCACCGCTGGCAACCGCTGTGCCCTGAGGTCCCTTACTCAAAGAGCTGCTTATTGGGATGATTACTCCCCGGAACAACTGATGTTCATTGATTTGCTGCACATTGGTCCTGTCCCTTTAACCCTCAAAGAGCCTCTTAACAAATACATCTGGAAGGCTCAAGACAATCAAGGAAAAATGTACAAAATTAACCATCTGGATTTCACCTACCTTCCAGCTTTGGTTCACTTGGGACCAGGAATGTTTGTTGTTGTTGTTGTTGTTTTCTTTTCCAGTTATGCTTTCTCTAACCTTGGTTCCTCTGGAACTGGGAAGTTCTCTTTTGTTTTCCAGATATTAGCAAATGCTGATCCTGTTGCTGTGCCTCACGTGTTTCCTTCTCACCCTGCTCCTTTCTCTGGGATCCCTGTGGTATCATTAATGTCACTGTTTCAGATGGGCATCTTCTTCAGATTAATATTTGTAATTGCTTATGCTGACCCTATCACATTCACTGGCTGGTCATAGTCTCCTGCACATGTTGGGCATACTGGGCATATGGGACTGAATTCTAATCCTAACAGAGGCTTAACCCTTTCAACCATGGTTAAGCAAAGTGATAAAATATATTCAGGAAATGAATGAGGCCAGGATAACGCTGGCTGACTCCTGCAACTCTGGGGAGATGCAGGACAAAGAATAAAAGTAGGGTGTCAGATGAACAAGTAATCTATGTACATTGAAACACGCCTGCAGTCTTCCCTATCAGCACTGGGAACCGATCAGCAGTTCTTTTCTAATGTACTGTCTCAATGGGAAAGAATTAATATAACAGACCACCAGTTAATTGTAGACGCACTTGCCATAACTCAAAATAATGTATTCCTAGCTGTTAGTTGTAGACAGTAAAGGAAACACTTTTCCCACTGAAATTTGAAAGGTGATTTGGGACAATGTAAACAAATTTGAAAGAGAATTTCAATCTTAGTGTCATCTAGTTAATTTTACTTATGATCCTGTTAATAGCTTTGCCACAGCTTTTGTCCTAGCAATGCACAATGCTTCGGTATGTACCATATACTCAATCATTGCAGTGGTTCTGAATCACAAAGGGGTTATACTCTACCTATTAGAACACAGAGTATGGGCCCAACAAAATGGAAACAAATGGCAAACTGTTGATGTTAGTTCATGTGCTGTATGGGAACAACAAGGAGTTACTTGTGAGAGTAATACCATCAAGACTCAAAACATTTGTTGAGCAAAATATCTGGCATTTTTAGAGGTATCCCAATGATACCCCTGAAATAGTGCTCATCAAAAGGGTGTGTGTATGAGAACCTCTTATAATTTTATACTCATAGGTAATAGTATTATAGATACAAGCAATCATTCAAATGTCTGTGTTTGTAACTTTACCAACATTATGGGATGTGATTTTAATTATTCAGTTCCAGTTATGTCATATCAGTTGTTGTGGTCCAATCACACATTAATCCACGATTTGCCACCTGTCCCAATTGGAATGAATCTTGCTTTGGTAAAGAAATTATTGCAACATGACAATTTGTATCAACTGCTAGAATGCATCCAAGGTAATGGACAGAAAAAAACCCTTTGATTACTGTTAAACATGATACAGAAGAGATACACCATGTCCTGGAAAGGGTGAACACCACTGATGGGAAACGCTCCTTGGATGGTCACCAACAGCAAGAGAAGTTTTTAATTCTGTGCTTCACTCTGTTGTGATCTTCTTAATGCTAATGTGTTTATTGCTTGTAATTATATTATATACGAAAGTATGGCACATGCTGAGGTGACTAGCCTGGTTCGAGTTACCCAAGGAGTCTGAAAGTTGGTGTAGGTATTAGATTACTTTTCCTAGCCTCCAGGTTATGGAGTTACTCTCCTCATGGGTAAGGGGAGTCAGTAGGGGTGTGCGCCCATTATTGCAATAATGAATAAAATGCCCTTCACAGATATCTTTGCCTGATTGGAAATTTTTTATCTTGAGCGTGTTTCTCACAAAGGGGAATGGAATTCACTATTTCATTAAGTTTTTTAATGTATACCAGAAAGAAAAAATAAAGAAATCAAAAGCTCCCTTTACTTAAAAGAGTTTACTTTCACGGACAGCTTTTATTAAAATCCAAATACATAAAACTGCCCCAAATATATGCCAGCTTCTTTTTCTTTCTTGCAGGATGGGTGTGTTTAACATGTCATCAAGATGGGCACATTGAGACAGCACTCTTCTTCCTACTTTTCACAGTTTTAAAACATAGTCTGCATTACCATAAAGGAGAGCTTGGAAAGAAGGGGAGAAAAATAGATTAGGCTTCAGCCTCCAAACAAGAAGGTAGGATTCTCAGCATATGCACCTTTTTACCTGAATATCTGACTGGTACTTCTCGCCTAGTGCATGGATTGCTAGCATTTTTTTCAGAAATAAACTATGTTTCCTAAAAATATCATCTGCAAAACATGGAGAAGTGTTCCAAGCAAAAACCTCCTTCACTTGCACTGCTCTTGTCCTAAGTCCTGGCCTTAGCATGCCAGGAAACTCCTGACATGGGACCTGCAATGGACTTAAAATCCTTTGACTCCCCTGGTGAAGAAGCAAGGCACGTGTAAATGCCTCTCCAGAGCAGCCCTAGTTCCTTAAGCTATTCAGACACTCAGATAAGAAACCAGTTTTGAGTTCTAAACTCTGGCTGGAAGCTCAACAAGAAGTTGTCAGCACTGAAGCACAGACTCAGTGATTTGCCCAGAGAGGTTGTGGATGCCCCATCCCTGGAGGCATTCAAGGCCAGGCTGGATGTGGC
>JAOWBP010031239.1:0-21954 GCA_028571105.1 Tragopan temminckii | reverse complement strand
GAAATACCAATATCTACAACTGGAATGCTTTTAGAATAGGAAACGATAAATAATGTATTTAAGGGGAACAATACAAACGCACAGTAATTTCTTACCACACTGACGATAATGTTTCTCTCCCAAAGGAAGAAGGAGCAAGCCAAAAAGAAAAACAAAGAAAAAAGAAAACCCAAACAAAAACCCAGAATATTTTCTAGCAGCTTTAACAATCCTCACTGATATTCTCGTGTGTCCTCAAGCATTTACCTCTGCCTTGAAAGGCTTCCTCTGCCTGGGTCTGCTCCCTCTGGCTCCCCATGGTGCAAACGAGTGTGGAGTCACGAAAAGGCGAAAAGCTCAATTACTGATGTGTTTTTGTTACCAAGAATGTTATGGAAATGGCTGAGGCTATCCATGGTGATGTTTCTGTGTCTTTTTAGAGTGATGGGTGGTTGTCGGAAGTAATCCTTAGGTTACAGAGAAGCCTGCAGAAGCAGTGTAGTACAGAATTTGCATTTTGACGGGGTCTAATTGGTGCTATCGTTAAGTGAGTGTGTGATTTGGCAGCCTGGATGTTAACGATAGCTGCTGCTTGTAAGATGTGCATGGGCAAATTTATTTTTAAGCATATGAGTGAACTTGCCTGCAATCATTGTCGGCATTAAGCATTGATCTGAACGCTTGGTTGAGTGTTTGTGTTCAGGCTGGGGTCGGATGTTGAAGTTCAGGCTCATAGCGAAGGATGCCTGTTTTATCATTAGGACCATCCTTAGGGAGAAAGGTGTCACTGTTAGTTTATGTTCCAAGTAGAAACATAGCTAGAAAAAGCAAATAATGGAAAATGTCATTTCAGTATAAAAGAAATAAAGCATCAACAATTCAGCCTCTTGGGTGTGGCTGCAGAAGCATGTGGAAAAACACAGATCACCAGAATGGATGTTATCCATTTTTGATTATTGGTTCTGTTAATACTTGTTTGAAATGGGAATACTAGTCTCAATTTAGCCCACTGTAAAGATATGTTGGTGATGCAAATTAATTGATACTTTTTTTTTTTCTTTTTTTTTTTTTCTTTCTGATGAAGGTGGGAAGCTGTGCTTAGTAGTGAAGATATTTGCAGAGATACACAAATATTTTTCACAGGGGACTGTTCAGGGTTACCAGTAATTGTTTCATACTAGGCTTTATTTTTTTATATCAGAAACTAACACTGAATGACTATGAATTTTAGGTCTTCCAGGCAAGTGGGAGTGAGTTTCAGCTTTTCCACTGTTTGTTGGAGCCAGAAGGCATACTGGCCACATTCAGCTGCACCCAGCAGACATCTCTGTCATAGTGGGGAAGCCTATCTTCTCACTGGACACAATTACAGACAATTCACACATTTCTCAATAGAGATCTGTGTAACTACTAGAGATAGAAGTTTTAGACTCGCATGACCACCTGCAGTAACCATTTGCTACAGATGCCTCAGCACTTTTTAATAAGATGGGTGGACAACTTGCAGGGTATGAGAGTCATAGTGATTAATTATGACACTAAGTCTTGTTGGGGATATGTATTTGCCAAAGATTTGTTCTCTCTGTATTATATTCAGAAAACAGATACAGAAATTGTTTCAGTCCACAAATTATTCAGTTATTCGGATACTGCTCTATAAAATTGTTCAGAACTCTAAATCACTAAATAATGAGCTTGAAAGTCTCTTGAATCTAGCTGCTCTCTCTAGAAAATTAACGTGACATTAGTTTAGCTATTTCAGCCAAAATAGAACTTTAAAAAAATGTTAGGTAATATTGAAGCTTGTTATAAATAGTAGTTTTCTGCAAGTAAAATATAAGTATAGTTTTTAATAATAACTGAGGTATGTTACTTAGATTACATCTAATTATATTATAGTGTGCATTGAGGCATTAGTCCTTGATGTTGACAATGCACTTTGATGTAAATGTTGACCAGTATTTTGTTAGGCTAACGTATTCATCAGTGGAGCACAGACACTAGAAGTGTCTTAATGTTTTTTGCTTATTTTTCCGACTTGAGAAATAATTCAGTCACAGTTATGTAATCTGATATCTGATCAGGAACCAGCAAGGTCAGTATCACTGTTGTAAGAATTGTGAAGAATAAACCGGAGTCTCTGGCTCAAGGTGGGATTTACAAAGTCATTCCATTTTACCGAATAGCATTTCCAGAATTGGTGTGCCTTGATTTGGGAATCCCTGGATGAGCCACGTTAGAAAGCTGTTATGTTTCCACAGAATACTGAGGACATTCTTTGATAAACAAAACCAGTGCATTTCCAACAAGGCACCAAGAATCATCCACTCCTTTCAGAGCTCTGGAGTCAACTTTTCAAGCGTCTAGGCTTCT
The DNA here is from genome assembly GCA_028571105.1 of Tragopan temminckii. NCBI lineage: Eukaryota > Metazoa > Chordata > Aves > Galliformes > Phasianidae > Tragopan > Tragopan temminckii. The sequence goes on along the minus strand of JAOWBP010031239.1, from coordinate 19,602 downwards.
CTTAAGATCTCATTCTTAAGCTTTGAATCAAGAGTGCTTGCATGAATTGGTTGATGAGTTGCAGACACCTTAAAAGGAGAAATCTTCCTGCCTTAACTGGTGATAATTCCTCTATACCCCTGTTCTACAGGCAGTGATTTAGAAACTCGCTTAGTAATTTTCTATTAATTAAATAACACAAATAAAATATGAAGGAAAGATGTAATGAAATGTAGCAACTTTCATTAATAATTTAATTTTTTTTTTAAACTCTAGGTTCAGACACCAGAACCATGGTATTACATGATAATTTCAGTGCTCATTTAAAAAACAAACAAACAAACAACTCTATTTCTCAAGTTGCAATGAAAATGATGGGGACAGAAAGCAAGATAGAAAGTAAGAAGAATTTAAAAATCTGTCTTTTAGTTCTGTGCAAAAATACATTTCAACTCAAACTCGAACACTTCTAAGCTTGTCTTGTGAATTTGGACACACTGAAGCCAATATTCCCCTTTGTCTTGCAACCTCATAGTCTTCATTTTGGAGTCTTATTCCTTGTGGAATTTCCTAATGCCTGAATCAGTTGCTGTTGCTGTACTGCACCATTGTTACTGGAATTCTTGAGGGTTTTGTTGCTGCTTCCTGGGTTCCAGGAGGGTGGGTGTCATAGATCCAGTTCTGTCTCAGGTTTTTTAGCCTCCCTTTGCTAATGGTCTTGAAGGTCTTTTCTAACCTTGGTGATTCTGTCATTCTGTAAAGCTAGAGGAGTAGCAGAGGCACTGGAGGAACTGGCATTTCATTTCTTTACTCTCACCTCAAAGTTTCTCCATCAACCATAAAGTCAAAAACGCACCGTTCTGTACCTGTGGATACCTTACAACAGTAAGCTTCAGGATTTCCACTGATGATACTGATTTGATTTTTCTTTAGTTGGTTAAATATTACCTTATTTACTTGTAAAGACACATTGAAGTTAATAATGTTATAATAATAATGTTGATGAATCGTGATATTCCTTCCCATAAAATTATACTTTGAAAGGTAAACGTGGTTTTTAAAGCAGGATTTGGAACGGTAGAAGCTGGTAAATAATCACTGTCATTTGTTCTCCATCAGAGTGAAATGATGGATGGATTCCAGGGGCAGCAAGTTCTGCTCTCTTATTTTTTTCAAGTGCTTTTAAAGAATGGATCTCACGAGTGGAAGGGCCTTCAAAGTGCATCATTAGTTTAGTTCTTCAAAAACTGTTTGACTTTGATTAGCTTGTTATTTTTACAGGCTTTCACTTTATTTTATTATATATATTTTTAAGGCTTCTTAATATGAGAAAACAAAACACTTAGAATTTAAATAAATATACATCTAAAGGCCCCCAGACTGAATGGTTTGAAATAGAAAAGAAAATTAAGAAAAGCCCAGTGCAGTTTACTGTTGTTCAAAAATATTTCTATTAAATGTGAGGAAGAACGTTATTATGAAGTTATTAAGCGTTTAATTGGATGGAGGTAAACATGAGGACTTAATGACCCAAGTGACAAGTATCGAAATAGGCAAGCCTCACAGATTTTCTGGGGGGAGAATAAATCCAGACCTAACTGTAGTGAAAGCAGTGGATCTCTTTGTGGGCTCCATGGTCAGTATGCAGTTGGATTTATTACACTTGGATTAACTTTATCAGAAATGTTTGCAGAGTTCCATAACGTGTCCAAAAAACATTCATACGGTCAAAATGTATGATCAGCGTAAATGTCACTTCTTGTCTGTGAACGGGAGTCGTGACAGAGCAGCTGTCTTTCTTTGGGAGTTTGTTTTAATGATTCTTTAAGACATTTCAGCAGGAAATCTGTGACGTTGATTTGGTTTCTGTGTACAATTCCATTACAGTAGCAGCCTGGCATCTTTCTCAGAACTTGCCCCGTAAATAATTTCACCAAAAAAATCTGGTGTCGTCCGAGCAGGAAGTTTATGCATTTCTGAATGTTAGTTATGTAACGATTCAGAAAATTTTCTTTTCTTGCAGTTGAAAGTTCAGAAGTAAATTAACCCAAAGGGAAAAATATTAATTTGGAAATCACAGCAATTCAACAAAAATGAAGGCCTTTGTAAATGGAATGAGAAATTTTAAAATCTCTTTCTTTTTTTAATTTACAAATTTGATTCCTGTGACTTTTGTCTCTCCAGCCTCTTACAAATGTGCATGGGGACATTTTTTTCCAGCCGTGAAGCAGTGTAGAAAGGTTCCCCCACCCACACAAGTATATTCAGCCTGGGTATTTTGTATTTTGTATTTTTTACTTGGAATTTTGTGTTTCAAGTGTTAGCATGGCCCACTCTATGCAATGTCTCTTTGTGGTGATGTGTGCCTGTAAAGGCACACACCTGTCCTCTTCATTTGTAAAAACATTTATGTACATACAGAAGCCATTAATTCCAAGTTTAAGAAGAGAAACCCCAAAATATATAGGAATCTTAATGGTTACAGGGAAAATCACTGAACTGTCGTTGTCCACAGCCTTGGGCAATGCAGAAAAGATATGTATGGATATATGTGTGCACGCATGTTTTAGTGGCCTCTTACGCCTGCAGTTGAGAAAAAGAAGAAATGTAAACCTGCAAAAGAAGACTTAGCTTTTTAGGTGCACGTATTTGCTGAAACACAGCACTCGTTTTCCTAATGTGGTGTCAGACTGACTAGAGACTATTTTGCATTTAAAATATTGACCTCTTGAAACGTATTATATTTAGTTAATTGTTAACCCCATTTACATTTACTCATTAACAACTTTCAACAACCTCCTTGAAATATGGGGAGCTTACTCAGAATACTTCAGTTGCAAGCTCCTCTTAGAACTATATTTAGATGACCAATGTGATGAAAAACCTTAAAAACTATAGTTTTAATTACCTCTACAGCTGTAATATGTCCTTTTCATTTTGTTATTTCTCACCATTATTCTTTGCTAGGGCAGCTGAAGTGCCATTAGTGCTTAAACTGGAAAAGGCCAAAAGCCAAATTCTGCCAGGCTCCCTTTGATTTAACCAACAGACAGCAACACGTATCACAGGGCACAATTTTTAAATTGAATTAATAGTGAAAAATATCCCTTTCAGTTTTTCAAAAGTTAAATATGTTTCTCTGTACTTTTGCTGATGCTTCCTTACATCAGTGCAGAAAATGTACATATGACTCAATCTGCAAGCAGTGGTGGATTTAGTGGGAGCTATTTTTCTGCATCTTTTGTTGTCTTATTTTGGTGCCTGTTGGAATACTCAAGGTTGGATTGAGAACCCTGTGATATCACCCTTGCGCTTTTTTTAACTTGTGTATTAAAAATGTGATATAAAATAAAGCGATATATTATTGTCTAATATAGATCTTTCTTTGTTTGGCAGGGTAACTCCATCTTCCGAAAATCCCAATGGTGCTACCTGTAGTGTAAGTCAGGGAAAGCCTTCTTTAAGAAGAATAAAAGGGAGAATACACAGAAGCAAAAGCCTCGATAGCATTGATTTCTGTGAATTCACTGTAAGTACCTTATCTTTTACATTTATTCCATCTGAAGTTACGAGGATCTTGCTAATAAAGGAGTCATTCCTCTTGCATTTGGTTTATGTCATTGTTAGAATTGGAAAAGGTGTTGTACTTAATAATGCTAAGAATTAGGGTTCCACGCTGGCAAATGTAACAAAAATTATATTTGTTATGTAATTACTGATACATACCTACATTTTTGTTCTTGAGTAGATGTTAGTTCTGTATCTTGATTTCAGATTTTGATATTGTCTGATGCACAAAGAGATGCATGAATTAACTGGAAATTGAGTAAATATGAAAAATGAATTATGTTTTCAAAATTTATTTTCATACTTAGAATGTGGAAGTTGTATCCACATTAAAATATATATAATTTTAGCCAATCTTCAAAAGCATTTTTATTATATGCAGCTGTAGTAGAGTACCAGAGAAAAATAAATGCATATAAATTGTGTGTGTTCTTAGAGTACTTAAAGTTAGTGTATCTGATAGATACCTTACTTAAGTGGCATTGGTGCATACTTGTTTGCTTCTCTTTGATTACAGTTACTTACATTTGTTCAATGGTTTAAGAAAATGTATAGTGGTTTTGAGGAACTTGCATAGCTTATACTTTAGAGATTTAATAGAATTTACAGAAAAAATATGCAATGGAGACATGTACAACTTTTACTTAAGGAGGAGTCTACATTCAAATAACAAAAGAAAAGAAAATGTGAGTGAGAATGGAGCATGGGGATAGATTTCCCACCATTTTTACTGTTCAGAAAAGATTAGAGTTATTTCTAAAAAACCATGGTATGTTTTCAGAATTCCTTTAGTGCAGAAGCAGTATAAGCTGCACCTCTGGAAGGACTGGTGGAAATTTGATCAGAACAAATTATACTCTGACAAACTAATATGATATAGTTATCAAATACTAACATAATTGTTAAGAATATGTTGAATACCACTGTTAAATGTGAGAATGAAAGACGTAATTTGGAAATACGTGCTGTCTTTATGATAATGTACAGATCAATGGTAATTGCATTGTCTGGTACTACATGATAATACAAATAACTTAATTAATGTTCAGATGTAATTTTGTGAAACAGCTACATCTAAAAAACGTAACAAACTCAGTTTGTGCAGCATTTTTTGTTTGTTTTGTTAAAGGTGATGCCAATAGCATCAATGATATTTTTTCTCAGGATTGCTTTGCTTCTAATTACGATGTCTTGTCAAGCTATCTTTGGAACAAAGCTTGTTTGCTGTGTAAGGAAATAATGAAACTGGTAGCAAGGATTTGTGATTTAATGTTTTCTGTGGTGTCCAGCTACTACTAGGATGCAGATTGGTGCAAAGTCAAGTCTCGTAGCTGATTTAGAGTTAGTTTTGGAGTCTGTGCAAACTGTTGTCACAGAAGCGATGTTGGTGTAATGGTTACCTTACTGAAGGGTAAAAATTCTCTTTGGGAATGAGATTGCTAAAACAATAATTTTAGCTTGTGCTATATGGGTCTTCATCTGTGTGGTCCTATTAAGGAGTTTTATCTAAATCTCTACTCTTGGGGCTTTCAAAGAAAAAAGAGATCATAGCCAACGGTAAAAAGAATATCTTGTGTGCCATAGAACTTTTGCAAGGAGATTTGAGACATGTAATAATGGCCCATGCCTGCGTATGAAATGTACCAATATACAGAGTATGTACATCTATCCACATGAAACTCAATTATTAATAGCAAGGCATTGAAAATTAGGATAATGAAAGGAAGACCACTGTTTATTCTGAGGTTACGTGTTAAAGGGTAATACCAGTCTAAAATAGCTAAGCATAGAAACAGAGTTGTACAAATGGGTTTTCTTGCTGCTACTACAAAATTAAATTACAATCACACTAAGATATTTCTTAATATTGTCTAATAGTACTTTTATTGTTTTAAAATTGTGATTAAAAATAGATCTAAAGAACTAATCGAGGGAGTTAATATGAATAAATCTTTCCAAAGTGCTCCCAGAAGTGAATACTATTCACGTTATGCATCTTTTTCTGGTAGGAAGGCTCATGCGCTGGCAGAGGGAATAAAGTAGAAAATAAAACATTTAGCAGAAGTGAGAAATTATTTTACACAGTGAAGGAAAGAGCTTTTTGAAACATTCTCTTTGGAACTGTTCAGTGTGGTAGTGTTGTTTTCATGCAGAACAGAGATGAAATGTTTCATATTGAAAGGATGATTTCTATGCTGACAAACTGAAAATAACTGGAGGAGCCAGTGAGGTGCTGGCTTTCTTCATCTTATTATGCAATTAAGATCTATTAATAATTCTGACTGTTAGAGAATTCCATGTCTATCTGCATCCCAAATTGTTTTTTTTTTTGTAAACATTTTGTTCCTTACCTCTAAGCTAATTCATATTGAGTACAAATCCCGACAGCAGGGGGACCTAAAAAAAGAAAAAATAAGTTGCACGCTGCATTTTCTCCAAGCGTGAAGAGACGTGTCCCTAGTGGGAAAGGTCTGGATTTCCATGCAGTATGTACATACGAAAATGCAGTACGTGAAAACACTGTACACTTACTGTGACTTCAGCTATGGCGGAGCACATGCTGTGGGTGCAGTGTTAAGCTGGGAGGCTCATTAAAAAACATGGTTATTCTTTGCAACAGAAAGGTTAGCCAGAGAAGAGCCTACTGCATGTGTAAAGTTCCAGCTGAGACCAAATTATGACTGGGAGGGAATACCACAGCCTTCTCCTGAGGGCAGTCTGGGACAGGGAGTGCTGCCCTGCTCCTTGTTTGCCACATGAAGCCAAAGTGGTTTGTTGTTCCTGTGGCTATTACTGTGGGTGACATACCTAAAAGTGTTGGAGGGATCTTTGCCTGTGTAACTTGCTGTAATGGCAGGTCAACCTATAAGGAACTTACTGTGAGCCTCAGGTATCTGCGAGAGGCTGTCAGGGCTCCTGGCCGCTGCGTTGCATACCCCTGTTACCATCCAGCAGCTGCCTGTTGTTTTAGCATCCTTAACATCTTGTTAGGGGGTATAAATTCTTTGTTACTGCAAGTGGTGGGAGTCTGCAGGATTGCTGACAAAAGATCTGGGATTTATTTCTGTTGATACCTCTGCTGTCTGAAGTGGGTGGTGCGGGGGTTTGTAAGTCATGACTCCCATTACCATTTTGCTAAGACAGTAAGCAGGAAGATAAAGCAGAGGGACAGTGATAAGCCACAGAGTGACAGGAGAGCAGCTCCTTTAATGTCTTTCATCCTTTTTCTTTTTTTTTATCTTCTCCAGGTCCGGTTAGGGCCTGGTTCCCACTAAGTAGAACTTTTTTATTGTTTTTCAGTTCTCCTTTAAGGAATACCACCATGCAATGCTTTCCCAGTTTTTAGTCTCTGAAATACTCAGCTTTATTGCAACATAACAAAAATATGTATTTTTGTAATATTAGTTAATGGTTATCTGCAAGCCAGAAACGTTGTGTAACTCCTTTTGCACGCTGCAGAAAGCTTTGAACTAGAGAAAGAAACGGATTATAAGTTCTCAGAGAGATGTGAAATACGTCTTACCTTGTAGAATGAGCTGGTCGTACTAATGGTCATTACATCCATTTTTAAATGCTTACAGTGCTGAAACAAGCTCTGGGCTAGTGCAAGCCACCCTCTGCAGCAGTAGCAGTTCTGAGTCCAATTTGTCAGCAGGGATGCTGTTGTGCTCGGCGCTGTGCTGACACACCCGATATTCCCTGTCAGGGACCTCTGGACCCGTAACACCAGTTGGTGAGGTGTGCCTGGGCTCTGCCTCTTTGGCCTCTTCTAGGCCACCATGTGGGAGCGTGGTGGGACCACCATGGGGCTGTGAGTAGCCTGGGGTCCCTGTGTCAGCCCCGAGGTGTCTGAATGAAACTGATGGCTGCTGGCATTACAGGTCTTGTGCATGGCTCACAGTGCTACACACACTGACTGCCCCTACGGTGCGCGGACACTGAGGAACTGTTCCCTCCTGCCCCTGTGAGACAGAGGGGATGTTCTGTGGAAATGATGACTAGGGAGGATTGCTGGGTGCAAGTGTAGGGACCTCAATGGAGATGGAATGTCTGAGGTGTGCTTTCTTGTTTTTAATGCTGTAATATTTTGATCAGGCTCGAGAAATTACCAAAATCATCATCTTAAGAGCTCTGTGTGTTTGAAGGAATACATCCATAACGTTTTCCTACTAAAATCAGCCTTTGTGGAAGGAGCTCTTATTGGAAATCAAAGCACTGCAGATATTTTCAATACGAACAAGCCCAGCTCTGCGTATTTTCTGGAGGCAGCTGATGCCAGTGGCTCTCAGTAAGCAAGCACACAGCAAGGTGTTGTAGGCAGGCAGATCTCTCTCTGGTGTGCTTCCACTTGCACTGAGGTGGAATTCCAAGGAAGAATTCTGTGAAATGCTGTGGAAGGGCTGGGTCCTGCTGTCATTTTACCATTCTTTTCTCATCTTGCCTTCTTCAGATGCACTGCTTTGTCTCATCAGGTATTGATGATAAAGTGGGATTGGCTCCAGTCCTTTGTGCTGGCACTTCAGAGGTCAGTGGATGTCAGCAGAAAAACACAAAAGTAACACGGTGGAGTGGGAGATTACTCAAAAGAAGAGAAGAGAGAGACGACTAAGCACAAAGGGCGGGCTGAATAAAACAGTGTGGCATGTAGGAGGAAATTGAAGAGGCAACAAAGGAGGAAAGTGAGAAGTAGCCACACGTGAGTGCCTTTTTTAAGAAGGGCGTGCACGTGTTCACCCATCGCATCAGTTTGCTGCTATGCCACTGAGGGAGCATGGTGTGGGCCTCGTGGCCCACAGAGGAGCTGCGTATTTCCCCCATGCCTACCGCTGTCAGCAGGGCCAACCTCGTGCTCAGAGGGGCTGTGCTGCTGTGTGGGCACGGTGTTCTGCTGCTGCTGTGAGAGGTTTCGCTTCCTTATGTTTTGTAGTGATGTTTTAAGGCTTTCTAGGGGCTTTAGACATTAGCTTGCATGGATGTTTATGATGACATCCTTATTTTACTTCCTCAGACTCTGGTGGTTTTTTAAAGCATACGGCAGGCTGAAGAATTTGTTCATTGTTGGAAATGTCCTTACTGAGAAACTGTCGTTGTGATTAGCCCCATTCCCCCAGTGAGAAAATCCAGTGATTAGAACAGGACTCATGCGACTGCATCGCTCTGTTAGTTCATAGGGTGAGTGTATTGCTGAGTAAAGCAATCTGATCTGTACTGAAATCATGGGTTTTGTTGTAATTTCTGTTTTATTTCACCCAACTCAAACTCCTCGTCACTTGGAGTCATCAAGTAAATTGCTTCTGAGGTGGTAAATGATACTCTGTAATTTAATTTGAAATAAAATGGTTATATTTTTATACTTCCATTTGTCTTGGTTTTATCGCTGGATATTCCAATGTGAACATGTATCTGTAAAAGTAGTGCAAGGCTAAATGAAGAATAACGGAGACTGTATGTACATGAGTTATTTCTTAGGAGGGAGATGTAAGAACACTGACATTCTTTAAAAAGTCCTGCAGGTATTTTAGCCTTGTTTGTAGATGTGGAAGGAGGAACTCATTAGCACAGCTGGAGTCTTGTAGATGCCCTTAATTTGATCCTGTTCAGAGAACTGTGTGGTTGTTCTGCAGCTGTTTGCGAGGATTAAATCCTCTGTTGTACAAGACAAATCTCATGCAAAAGTGACTCATTTATTAGGTTAATAATTTCATCTGTTGATGGATACATGAACACCACACTGACTTATAGAGTAGAGACAGTTTTAGACATACTGCTTTACATAAGATGGTATAAATGATATATAAAAAAAGAAGATTTGTTTTATTTGACCAATTAACACATTTTACAGTTAATGAGATTAATGTACTTTAAGTTTCTCTTTTGTATTTCACTGATAATGCAGAAAAAAATGAGGAAACATCTCCATATAATTTTTAGCATAGGTAGTTAATAGTTTTAAATACAGATGATTTTTTAACTAATTTTGATTGGTGCAACCTTTGTAATACTGCACTATCTAAAAGAGAGAATGCTACAGGCTTTTGATCCAATATTACGATTTCTGTAGGGTAAAGGGGTATGTTTTCATCACTGTTTACTTCTCTCATCTTGCTCTCTGTTTGAACAGAAATCCAAAGCTTTATACAATAAGTATTCTAAACATTGAGGCAAATTAGTAGGTCTTAAACACCATGCTAGGTGAAACGTATGCAGCCTTTTGAGTAAGGACATAAACTGTAAGGATGAGTAATTTAATTTGCTAGGTTTTAAATTGTGATTGACCTTGATTTATGTTTCTGAATCGATTCAGATTGTTTTATGCCTCTGAATAAATTCAGCATTCCAGTTTAAGTCTGCCAAGGATATTAACTTCGTAATAGTCATTATACTAGTGACTGGATTTACATTTAAATTTAATTAGAAATATATTTTAGAGTAAGTGTATTTTTTAGGTTATTATTTCTTCTGAGGATGTCACCAGGAAATGCAGTAGGCTGAGCTGCATTGAAATTGGCATCTGTTAAAGCAGTACCTCGCTGATTATTTCAGTACCATCATAATTTGACAATTGTGACTTGTCAGGTCTCTCCTTTCCTTAGCAAATGTCAAAAGATATCCAGGCCATCATGTAGTTTAAGTTATATAATATCAGGCCCCTGACATGCGGCAGTATGGGATGCTGGCGTCCCATATCCCTTCAATCTCAGTATCTCGGTACACACGCCGTTACGTTCCAGCCTGCTGAGGCCACAGGCAGGGGGAAGGTCCAATGCCTTGTCCTTCAGCTGGTGCAGGGCTCCAAGGTAGCACAAGGCAGACAGCGAGTGGCCATTTTCTCTGGTTTAAGGTGCTTCTGAAAGCGTGCATTAGTGTCTTCATTTCTGCACTGAATTTTCTATGCATCCACATGAAGATCAACTTTGTCTTATAGTCATTTCGTAGGATGACTCATGGAAAAGAATAACTTTCGTATAAGCTTCTTTAAGTAGCTGCTAATCTGATTTTCTGGAATCCAAAGTTTCTTCATCTTTGTTGTGATACAGACTGGATACCCTAGCATTTTGTTAACTGTTATGTATTTGTGTAGTAAAAAGTTGGTTCTGTCCAAAAGAATTTTGTGTTAGTGGATTTCTACTGTTTTTGAGTCCAAGTGCATTTATCTTTCATGCCAGAAATTCTTCACTGATTTATTTCTACAGCGGCAGTTAAAGTTCTGTTGCTCAATCTATTTTCCTGTTATTGATAGGGTTATTTGTTTGACCTTTCTCCATTATTGCGTTTGAAGAGAGGCGGACTTGTTTATAAATATGAGAAAACAAAGACAGTAATGATTTCTGTTGCAGGCTCTCAGCCTTGTGCTTAAAAATAGCAAATAATAGGAATGTCAGAATGAATGGCTTTTCAAAGATTTCACCAGAATGTATGTGCTGAAAATTCTAGTAGCATGTCTGTTTTAATATTTTAGTAGTGTTTTCTTTTGTTTTCCCTTGGTTTCAGTTGTTTTGTCTGTGTGTGTGTTTTTGCCAACTTAGTTGGCCTTACTGGAATCTTTCCCACTTGGAAATAAGAATTTGTGAGCCATTAATTCTAGTGGTCTTACAATCTATTTTTTATTTTAAAATGAACCTGTATGAGTTGCTTTTATTTGTAAAAGGTGCTTGGAATTTTCTGTCATGAAACGCATGCCCAAATGCAGACACTGTTGGCCAGTCTGTTAAGGTACAATAATGTCTTGGGAATAATAAAGATCCTATAGTGCAGGTACAGTCAGCCTCAAAATACAGTGTTTGTGGTTTTCAAGATCTTGAAATACAACACTTGGCCTCATTGAAAGGTCTTTGAAATCTGTTCTTTCTTAGGTTAAGACAGAAGATATATTAATCAGAGTATTAGATAACCATGACTGAGGTGCTCCAGCCATTTGCTGCCAGAATGCTCTCATAGCAGATGTTTCTCAGCACTAGGCTGTATTTCTTTCTTTAAGCTTTGAAGAAGGACTTTTTAGATCTACAGGGGGATGAGAAGGTAGTACAAGCTCCTGAGCAGCAGCAGAGTATCTCTTGGATGCAGCCATGCTCAAGGTTATCTACTATCTAGTAGATACTTTCTAGCTACTGTCATGCATCTGTCTATATAAACCACATGGAAGCAGACACATGCACTATACATGTCTAATGCAGCTGCATGCTCATTGCATTCAATATATACTGGTTAGGCCCACTTTAGTGTTGTATTGGTTAGGCTCGCTTTCTGTCAGCATGCCCTCTACGTACATTTTAGAGCTCTGTTGACTGAACTCTGCCATCAAATCATTCGGGCTCTGCTGGTAGCAGGCACCTCCAAGCAGAGGCCCTGACCCTTCGTGGGCAGACCTTCAGCAGCAGCTGAGAAATGTCTTCGTCACCCTGCCAAGGGCTGCTCTGTCCAATTCTTTTTTTTAATTCTCTCAAAGTCCTGGTGGGTGCTCAGGAACGTGTCATTTATCACTCAAATAAAGTATTGCATTTTTAAGTATTCCTCATCATTCCAAACTGTCCAGCCCTCTCCTAATCTTTGTCATCCAAATGGCTGACAAGTATGGCTAGGCAGGGAACAAAGGAATTTGCCTTTAGCAGATGGTTTATTTTGGGAGGATGTACAAGTGCTAATGTAGAAGAGCTGGCAGGATGCTTCTCGGCAGTCAGAAAAGATTTTGATGTATGTGCTATAGCATAAGGTTTTGCTGCAGTTTCTGGAAAACTAAAAATAAAGGAAATGTTGCTAGAACAATGAAATAGAATTCCATGTGTTGAAAGTTGAAGACAAAATACATTCCACCCAATGCTGAAGTCTCTGACCTGAGTGCAGAATGAAATAAAAAAGATTGATTGTGAGCACCTTGCAATTCAGACTGCATGAATTTGCAAAATTTTCTTAGCAAACTTCTAGGAGAAAGTGTTTTTCTGGCCCAAATACTTTTTATATTTTTTTAAAATTTTCAAGTCCGAGGCTGTGAATGCAAACCAAATTGTTTGTACTCTGTGCTTAGGGTAAAAAAGAGTTAGAATGCATTAATGGGCCAGGGCAGTTGGCGTGGGCTGCCTCATTGGACCTGCAGCAACAAAGCCACTTCTTGTTTGCAGGGGTTCTGGTTGCTTTTGGCACAGATGTCCTCTTTGCCCTCTGGCACAGTTCTACTCGATTTTTCAAAGAATTATTGGGTGTTTGTTGCCCATCTATATCTAAGAAGAGCAGCTTGCTTCTCCCACAGGTATAATATGCCTTTGCTGATAGCTCTGCAGCATTCTGCGAGGAAGTGCACAGGACTGGATAACCTCTAAAGAGCAGCTGCCTTTGGATATTTGGCACTGTTATTAGCAATATACTATTGGGATCACAGGCTTCTGTAATAAATTTAGCAATCTTGGCTGTGCTATCATTATACTTATCTAGCACCCCTCAGAGCTAGAAAATTTGAGAAGTGCGTCTCCTGTTCTCACCACGATGAATGCCACTGCATAAGTAAGAAGGAAATATTTTGTATTTTTATGAAGATTTGACATTTAGCTTTTGGTGCCTACTGACTTCCTCCAGCTGTCATTCATTGCCCTTGAGGACTGTCCAGGAGACTTGTACTAGAAGGTTGTTTATGACAGAGAAAAGGGAAAATTGGAGCTGCTCAGATATTCAGCAATCAGAGAATGCTTTCTGAGCTTGCTCTGAAGGGAAGTTAAGAAAGACAGTACTGAGGGATATGCTTTCCAGTGAGATGTTCTGCAGGGAAAGGAAATGAAAACGTCAAGCTCCAGTGAGAGGTGAGCAGCAAGCAGCAGAACAAATACAAGCAGAACTGGTTTCCTCCTCCTTTAGGGAAGCCATTGTGTCTCATTCTTTGACCTAATGGTGGTGAACTGCTTTACATCAAAGTGCCTGCAGTGCCCAGGCAGTGCTTCAGCTGCACTTACTTTCAGGTGTGATTTTTCTACGTGGACAGTAAAACAGTGCTTTGTGCAATAATGGTTCATTTACTCTAACAAAATAGGGATGTGATCTCCCAAATTAACAATCCCTCAACAGATGCATGAAAGCTTTTCACAGCTTATAAGTGGATGTGCACTCTGTGTTCTTTTATTCTTAAATGTGCAATCCCTGTGAGACTTGGTTGGCCAAATTAACCTAGTTAAACTTTGCTGATAAGCTACCTGAGAAGTACATGGCTTTTTCTTTCTCTTGCCATTAAAGATCTTTCTAGTAACTGCACACAGTCTTTACGCTTTTTGGCTGCAGTTTTGGACAGTATAGCAAAACAGCTTTGCATGTCTGGATGATTCCTACTGGATCAAGGGCTTGCAAAGCTATAGCAGTTCCGAGATGCAGTCATCTAGAGGTGACCAGCCTTCCTTTTCCTGTTTCATAGGAATTCTGCTGTATGCTCATAGGCAGTCAAGAATGAGTTCAGACAGATGCTGAGAAACAAAATGCATTAATCCAAAACTTTTACAGCCAGTACTTCGTAATCTTGTATTTGTATTGTTAATCTCCTCGGAAGTATCTATTTTTTTTGGTCCAGAATGGCTGCTGCATTCTGTGAGGGAATCTTGGGGCTCTAAGAGGAGTCCAAGAAGAAATACAATTTGGAGGTATCAACACAGGCATTTTTTAGAACGAGTGCAAACCAGGAAGATAACAGATGAGTCAGGAGGATTTGTTGGACTTCATCCCAAGCACCTAAAATTCCCTGACAGGAGTTTCATTTCTCTTCTGCCACTACAAACTTTTCCATTTAAGATAGAGCTCAGAAGAGCACCTGCACTCTGTGGAGCGCTCACAAAGTGGCAATTCACAATTTGCCGTGTTTCATGTATTCTGCTGATACATATTATCTTCTGAACATGTTATGCGGTGATACGAGCCAAAGAATTGCAGTGTGCAAGGTAACAGTGAAGCAGTACAAGTAGCAGAAGTCTTTCTTACAAACTTGGTTGAGGTGATAGACCTGGATTTTCCGTCTGGAGGCCGTGGTTTTTCCAGACCATACCTTTAGAAGGAGCTATGGTAAGCTGCTGGGACTAAAACACTGTGCGTGTTTGAGATCAGACATTCGGTGTCCTTCAGAAGATCATTCTCTCTTCAAGGTGTCCAGAAAGATCTTCAGTTATGTTTTGCCCCTTGATGAGGATTTCCTTACTTATTGATTGCAGTGGCTGTCATGTTCATATTTACACATTATTGTCTTCAATTTATTGTTTTAATCTTCAACTTTTGTGGCTTTTATTATTTGTGTTACAGTAGTATTTTGAGCATCCTGTTATCGTTAGAATTCCACTTTACCAGATCTTGTATTGACACGAAAGAAGATTCAGTTCTCTAAGCATCAGATATGTTAAAATGTGTTTAAAAAGGACACTGCAAATACTTCAGTTAAAATTAATAAAGGACAGATGACTTATCACCGTAGTGACAGTTTTGATTCCCATAATTTCATCTGCCTATAATGCACTGCATGTAAGCATTTGCTTTTCTACCTCCTAACTTTCATACAAATATTCTGAAATATTAAGTATTCAGCAATTCAAGCTGTATTTGTCCTGCAGTTGCTTTTCACCTCGGCATGTAGTTACTGTGGTGTTGAAGAGTGGCCACCCATGCTGCCTTTCTGTGGCTAGTCTAATTTAGAGTGGATGCTCAGTACCCTGTCAATGGTGAAAACCATGCATAAGGATATTAGAGTGGAGCTCATGAAAATGAGGGATGTGGGGAAGCAGAATGGCAGCATAAGGTGAAATTGCTGGCAAACCAGAATGAGCGGAAGAGGTTTGGGACTGAACAAAACAAACATGCTGTAGGGGAGCACATGGGAGGAAACTCAAGTAGCACATTTTTACCCAAAGGACATAGTTTAAAGTGTTTGTTTAAAGGCCATGTGTATCTCGCAGAAATATCATCGAGGAAACACCTTGACTGAAATAGAGTACATTTCATAGGAAGGGAATTGAGAGTAATAGCTTTTTAAAATTAAAAAAAAATGTTTTCTTTTTGAAAAAAGGATAACAATTCAGAGACTATTACTTGTCAACATTTTGGTTGTGTTTCATAATGTGTTGAGAAGAGAACATTTTATTTTGGGATCATCATGGGAATCCTAAGCCTCAGACAAACACTGTGTTCCCTTGTAATGGCGCAGAGAAAGCAGACAAATTTCAGTTCATCTCAGAACATCTGAGAACAGAATTGGCCACAGCATAAATGCAGCTCTCTTTGTTTTCTTGGGTGAATAGAGATATTCTCAGGTAGTTCCTTGCTGATGAGGAAGATGACCAAGAGATGAATGAGACCCATTAATGTGTTGCTTTTACACTTCCAGACCAGTGAATGAGCCTGATTTTGCAGATGCTTTAGGGTGCTGCTTAAATAAAGATGAATTTAAAGATGAATTGCATTTCAAGACTAGCCCTAGAGATGCTCAACATTAGTAAGAGTTATTAGTTATTTTAGCAACTATTATTATTAGATATTCTTTGGGGAATAATAGGCCAACAAAGGAAGCATAGTTGTAGCAGAAAAGGCCTTGGGGCATTCCTCTATGAAGAGGTGCTAAGGAACACCGAATGATACCGAGGTGTGTGATGGAATTTTACCCAAGTTTCCCTGGCATTGAACAAAATGCTGTACAAACTGTCTTGTAGGTTAAAGAAATTACAGTGTGGAATAGTAAGAAAGACAGTCTTGGAAATAAGAATAGATGTAACCTAAAGAATGCAGTGAATGCGAACCTATGTGATAAAGAGAGTAGGAGAAGAAAGTATCAGAGACAGAGAGAAACGAAATTAATGCATTGGTGGAAGTCTGCTTGCCTCTTAGTAAAGAGATGCCATTAACCTTATCAGGGATAGTGGTTATTTTTAGGACCCCTTTAGCCCTAGTGTACAAAGAAGAGCATAATCGTATAAAATCACTGCAGCTGATTTGTCGTAGCATTTTCTCATAAAGAATATGATCTAAGCCTTTAAAACTAAATGATCTCAGAAGGATAGCTCTTTTGCCAGCACCAAGATATAGCACATACATAGCTCAGAGGTGATTGCAAATAATTATAGATGCCTTTTCCCTCTGAATCAAATGATTTGATTTTAGTGAGGGTTATAATTTGAATTTGACAGCAAGTAGGAAGAAAGTCAACATTTCTCACTGTACTATCTAAAACAAACAAGAGAATTGTTTTTCAGGATCAATCAAAGATTACAGCAGGCATCTTCAGAGGAAGAAGGATTTCCTTCCCCAGTTCAGGACCATTTATAAAAGTTGCTCCTCTTCCTACAATGTTTTCACACCTGATGTAGATTATGTCTCGTTTGATCTTAATGGAGTATCAGAATCATAGGCTGTTTTAGGCTGGAAGGTCCCTGCAGAGGTCACGTAGTCCATGCTTTCTGTTCAGAACAGTGGCAGCCTGGACCAGGGTGCTCAGAGGCTTTCCTGCTCCTTTCTGAGAATTTCTGGGAGTGGAGACTCCATGGCACCCTAGGCAGCTTCTTTCTGTGATTGACCACCTTTCCCACAGACATTTTTTCCTTATATATGATTAGAACTTTCTGGGCTTTGATTTGTGTCACTGTGTACCCCAAGAAGTCTGGCACCATGCTTCCAGTTCCATTAGGTAGCTGAAGAACTCCAGTTAGCCTCCTTTTTTCAAACCTCATTTGCTCATCCTGCCCTAATATGTTGTGCTTGCCCCCATCCTCTAGTCACTGCTTGCTCTCTGTTGCATTTGCTAAGCTTTCTCTTGCACTGAGCAGCCCACGACTGCACACAGTACACGCAGTCATCATCTTCAACATGCCCTGGGTTTTCACCTTATCTCTGAGTTAAGTGCTTCAAACTGAATGAGGAAGGATCAAGTGCAAGGTATTATTTCAGTGTGATGACTTGGAAGTCTTCCATGGCTACTGTTGTACAGAGTATGTGACAGTAACAGTATGGAAGATCTAAAAAAAAAAGATACAGACCTTGAAATCAAATTGTTGAATAACTGAGATACAGCTCTTACTGTGGCCATTCTTCCCGCAAATTAATTAGTTTCTTTCTAATCATATTCAACAGGAAAAATGGGTTTTGTCTTATAGCATACCTAAATATGATGAAGTTCAAACTGTGTGTAATCCAAGAGAAGTTTAGCCAAACGGAGGGTGGAATGAAGTAGAATCTGTGAAACTAACAGAACCTTCCTCTTGGTTATCACAATACACTTAGATGGTCAGTTTGAAAAAACACCAGCAGGGTGCACAGTTGGGCTGTGCAGTGGTTCGGTGTTGCTATTTACTGTAGTTTCAGTCCAGCTGTTTCAGTGTATGTGGTCTGTGTTCAAGTTCTGCTTCCCGAGGAAGATTTTCATTGATCTGCTCTCTCTTAACTGCGGGAACAGCTTTCAGTTTGGTTATAGTCAATACCAAAAGCTGAAATTAGAAAGGACGTAAAAATTAATCTTGAAGAAGCCTGGAAGAACCAGAAACAACCAGACCCCATGCCTTCTAAGTCACTTATGAGTCACGATTTTGATAGATTGAACTTGGCAGCAGTCATGGTATTTTGGGTGTATTTGTGGAAGCCCACAGTGGTGGGCTTCTTCATCTTTTATATTCAGTAACTCCATACAAATTTAAATCTTTTAAGTTATTTGTGTTCTTTTGAGATCTTTTCAGGAGTGAGAGTTAGCTCTGAGTTATTTGAAAAGTATTATTAAGTAGATTATGTAAAGAACATGTGATCTATTTTGCCATTTTTCTATCCTTTAATCAGGGGCAGAAGGCCTGGCAGCTGGGCCAGAAGCACGGAGCTGGCAGGGGCTGTGCCTCCTATAGAAGAGGGAAAGGAATTTGGAGTCAGCACCCGGCAGGCAGGGGCGCGGGGGAAGAAAGCCAGAAGAGGGGAGAGGGGCCAAGCAGCGGGGAGCTGGGCTGCTGGCAGCACTGACCAAAGCAGCCTGTACCTGTCCTGCACAGCTGGTGGCAACCTGCCTGCAGCCGCAGTGCCTGCCCTTGTCCCGTCCTCAGGGAGGCCTGGGTTGTACCCCAGCCTCTGCATGCAGAAGGGTCGGTGTTTGGTGTTAGGGTGAATCACCTGCAATGCTTGGCATTGACCTGGACCCCAGTGAATGGTGGTGTTATTCAGTTAGAGTAAATTACTGGAATTAAAGGTCTGACAAAGATTTAGGGAAACTACACTGGCACTCGGAGGCTAGACAGCCATCTGAGCCTGCTTTCTGTTGTTTGATCAAACTAATTAACGTGTATTTGAATATAAAGTGAGTTAATCTTTAAAGAAAATGTTTAGCAGTTATACGGTAATATTGTCTGACATAAAAATGCTTTATAAAATCAGATTAAGTCAATTAAATCCCTCCTGAGAGGGATTTTTTAGAATGTCAGAGTTCAGGTTGTTCGAGATTTAAGGTATTGAAAGGTATTATCAAAGATAAGGTAGTATCAGATCTCTGTCAACTACTTCCAGAGTTGTGAAGCTTTTCTCCAAAAACTGGGCAGTGAAGCTTAGTTAGCAGTAAAGCTGTTGGAATGTTGGCAGAGCATTACCAGAAGTAATATTGCTGCAGTCATTTCAAGTCAGGAAACCGAAGGTGATCTGCCCTGGGCCAGCTCCTGCAGAATTCAAACGTAATGCACAGTTTTATCCTTTGTGATGCCTTTTAAAATATACTCTACAAATATGGTAGATTAATTCTCAGTGACTCATTCCTTAATGATCCATACGGGTAGTTTCTATACTTTCTTACATTTTGCTTAGCTATATTTGCTTTCTGTGATTTTGAGTTCTTACAGTTAATCAATTTATGAATTCACAAATCAGGAAAATACTGCTGCATTGCAACTGAACACTCTTGACTTTGTTTTTCTACCATTTTGGATATTTGAGTATTTGCTCTTCAGAAGGAAATCGTCTAATTGCTGTTTGGAGATCCACCGCCGGCTTCCTGTCCTGCCAGGGGTCACTGCCAGTGCAGTCAGTCAGGGGCCCTATCCAGTAGGTCACAGACATACCACATCCATTTGTGCACTCACAGCCCCCCAT
>JAOWBP010031176.1:0-11173 GCA_028571105.1 Tragopan temminckii | reverse complement strand
CCTGTCATTCCAATAAGGGTAAGTTTTTCTCTTACAAGCATCCCACACTGAAAACTAATCAGAAGCCACAGCTATTTCGAATGTATTTCACAGCGTGTGAAAGGTGATTCTTGGAAAGCTAATTGCAAATGCTCAGCTGACTCTCAGAATGTTCCTGAATCTCTCATGTTCCTTCCAGTCAGGCTCTGCTGGCCTGCTCCCTTGCTGCTCACCTACACATGCAGTGACAGCCTCGGGAACAAAGCATGCAGCCCTCCAAAATATATATTTGCTTGTTACATTCATCAATTTTCACTCATCAAAATGTATCATTTTACATGCCTGCAACACTGATTTTGAGCATAGTTTTTTCCTTTTTGAAATCAAACCATGGCCACTACTTGGAAGTGTTAAGAAAAAAACAAAATGCAAAACCCCAAAGGTCTCGCTGCCTCTACGCTGTGCTAACCAGGATCCACCATGTAAATGTGTGTAACAAACACATGTAAACAAATGCTAAGGAACTTTTATGATAAACGCTCGATGTTCAGCTCGTTTTAAATCAGTGATGGCATTCAAATTGATTGCTATGTATACAATTTTCCTTATCTGCATGAAAATCTCTTGTTAGGTTTCATTACGCCAACATTTGCGTTGATGGCAGGCTAAATGCCAACTGATTATGATAACACACTGAAGAATAACAATATATTAATTGTGTACAGCAGGAAGAGAAACTGGATACATCTGTCCCCTTATAATGAACTAAACTGGATCATATCCAGATGACTGAACATTTTGGCCCCTGGCAACTCTTGTAACTGTTGTTTTAATCAATCTTTGGTTTATGTTATGAATATGCAATATTTTAGAACTGTGGAGCTGCCTATTATTGCTTGAAACTATCAAGTTTGTTTTAACAACGAGACCTTATAACCACAATGGCTAATGAGTACTGATAAAGTGCTTTTTAGTCCTTATACAAATGCTATTAGTTACTGACCTATTTTCAAAGTGTAACCAATCAAGCTCAATCCAAAAAAAATCTGCTCCTCAGAGGCCAAAGAATATGACTTTCCATTAAAATGCTATTTTCCAAAAAGAATAAATGTCCAAAAAGTAAATGTAATTAAGCTGTACTAGGAGCACAGTTAATTAAAAGTACATCTGGCAGCATGCTTTGTTCAAAAAAAAAAAAAAAAAAAAAAAAACACCTCAATTTTCACAAGGATTTGGCTGATATTAGCTTTTCAAACAATGGATTTTCAATTCAGACTCAGGAGGAAAGGGCCAAACACCTGTGATCTCTGGACAGTGAGCAATGCTTATAGTAGAGAAAATTAAACTGTGGAACAGAAGTTACATTTCCTTTGTACATCCTTTATTGCTTTTTACACAGCGATCCCCTACTATACTACAACCTCATTCAGTGATAGCAATGAATTTAAGACTTCAATGCTGATACATATAACAATTACATAATATTTTATTTTTTTTCAAAATAAGAATGATTGCATGAACAGCGTCAGTTTGGCTTGAAGTTGAGGTAGGAAGGTAGGTAGCAGCAGTAACTAGCGGTATCTTATTTCTGCCAAGTAATTATTAGTAGTATTAAGATGAACAATTTGCTCTTAATTTCCTTAATCTTCATTTCAAACCATGGTTTGCATCTGCATTTAGGCTATTTATTTGTCATCGGCATGAAGGCTCAATGCTGTGCTAACATTTGTCTGCATGGCTTTTAAGCTCTTTGTTGAAAAAATACCTGTTTTCCTGCTGTAAAAACACAGAATAGCAGAGTGAACACGTCAGTTCATATAAGCAGATGCTTAACATCACCTCTTACATGGGGGTGGGTGAGAATAAACCATGCATTTATCATCTGAGCATCATTTTGAAATGTTGTGCAATTTTTAAAAGTCTTTCCTCCTAAATCAACGCATGAACTTCCCTTGTCACTCACTCTTTTTCATTAGCAGAGCATCAGGCAAAGAAATAGGGCTAATGTATTTCCTGTGAGGGAGCTCTGTTCTGAGCAAATATGTAATGCAAATGTGACATTCGTTCTTCAGTGCTGCCATGAACATTCCTTTCCGTGACCTACAGGGGCTGCAAGGCTGATTTGCACAGCAGTATTCAGTCTCCAACTGAGTTCCTGCCAAAGAAGGTCAGGAACAACTGTGCTCTGTACCTGTCGACTACCTATTTCTTTTTTTTTTTTTTTCCCTCTTTCTCTCCTAAATGAAAAGTTTCAGACCTTCAGACCTATTTTCCACCTTGCAGAAAATGGTTATGTTGGCACCCCTCTCCCTTGAACATTCTTAATGCATCAATGGCAAAAAGGAGATGCCACCTGCCAAGGACTCTGCTTCTCAACACAGTAAAATTCTGTAAACAGCTACTGATACTGCAAATCAAATGGCTATGGCTTCATATTCTATGAACCAAACAATAGCTGGGGGAAGCACAGATGCTCCTGCACAATTTATTTTTCCATACTATCATTTCCTCACCTTTTGTCATTCGGTTAGGAATAAAGCAGGGGAGTAAGGAACAAAGTCAGAACTGATGGTATAACAGGTAGCCTATCATAGAATCATAGAATCACCAAGGTTAGAAAAGACCATCCAGTCCAACGATCCACCACCAATCACCAATAGTTCTCACTAAACCATGTCCCTCAACACAACAGCTAAACGTTCCTTGAACGCCTCCAGGGCTGCTCACTCCACCACCTCCCTGGGCAGCCCATTCCAGTGCCTGACCACTCTTTCTGAAAAGCAGTATTTTCTAATGTCCAACCTGAATCTCCCCTGGCGCAACTTGAGGCCATTCCTTCTATCACCAGTTACACGAGAGAAGAGGCCAGCCCCCAGTTCACTACAACCTCCCTTCAAGTAGTCTTTTTGAGCAACAATAGTTCATTGAAAAACAAAACTAAAGGAAAACAGTGTTCTGTCTGAGGGCAGAACACAGCTCTTTTGGTCAGATAATCCTGAGAGCAGCAGAATGACTGTGCTCAGTATATGCCTGCTGAATAGCTACTAATCCTTTAATGAATTGGTGTTAATTAACACCAATTAACACTAAATATGTCAGCCATATCATCACTTGTGGAAAAAAATAACAAATCTTCAAATACATACAACGTAATAAAACCTGCCAGAGAGAAATGAAATTGGAACAGCTTCATGGCACCTCAATACAAACCATCATCAGCAATAAGGATTGGATCAGCAGTGAGGGAGTGGCACAGGGTCTGGTTTTACTCTCCTTAGAAGTGTCATTCTTCTTCCCTACTAGCACCCAATGTGGTGCTGCAGACGCCTACTGCATATACTATCTGGGATTAAAAATATGAGAACAGTCCTTGTTACTTGAGAGCAAAGAAAGAATTTAAGAGGTGGGTGAAAGAAAGCTGCAGCTTCAGAGCCTGCAGGTCACAGTCTCACTATATAAGGTAATTTAAGCTGTCAATAACTGGCCATTTTGCAGTGCACACAATGAGGTTAGTAACAACCTTATAAATAGAACTCATGGCGTTCATATTAGTTGCATTAGCTGTCTTCATCTGGCAAGTATTGATGTAATGTGTTTGTCTAGAGTTCGTTCTGATTTCCCTCACTGTGATGTATGTAGGCTCCAAAGGCCCTAGCTTTGAGGCCTTGGAGATTTCACACTATTTTCTTCTGACAGATGCAGTTGTGAAATGTCAAAGATTCTCCCCTCCTCCATTAAACATATAAGAAGAAAAAACAAAAAGAAATAGTAGCACTTCAGAATGGAGAGTAATTTCACATCTGCACATTCTAAACTGAAGAAAACTCACTAGAAGACAAAGTAGGTTATTGCAAAATCAGAAAGATTTTGCAGATATATGGACTTGAGAATTATTGGTAAGACAAACTTCTTTTTCTTTTCTCTTCTCACCCTGATCTAATGGGTGTCAACCTGCTCACAGCAGGGGGGTTGGAAATAGATGATAGTTAACGACCCTTCCAGCCCCAAGCCAATCTATGATTCTATGGTAATTTTCTGAGTCATACAAGAAAGATAAATACATTCCTAAGACTTCACATCTTGCCCTGCTGCCTGGCCATAAGCTGGTACTGAGCTCTCAACTCTGTGCATCAGTGCTGCTTTCTTATTAAATCATACCACCAGCTAAAACACAGTCAGCATCTATGTGCTTACAGGAACCAAGCATCAGTCAAAAACCCTCAGGGACCTCATGGTTACAGGTTCAAGTCAGAAACATACAGGCACTTCTAAAAAGGATGCAGCAGAGCACACTATAGAAAAAAACAACGTATAAAATTCAGTTGGGAAGAAGTTGAAAAGCAATGGTACTCACCTCCCCTATTCCAGAAAACACAAAGAGGAGGTATCAAGCAGTGGAAGCATTGCTTTCTCCTCAAAATTGCAGTTCACAAGACACTTTACAGAATGGCAAGCTTGTAGAAAGGGAAGGCCAGAAGCTCAAAATAGGGAATACATGGGCTAGGACAACAATTAACTGTCTCTCGGGGAAGGAAGACAAAGGGCTCATTTAACAAAACACTGTTGCTGAGGGATGAAAAGACAATGGAGATACCAGAGGCACAGACCACAAGTTTCTTCTATCTGCTAGAAGGACTACATTGGAAGTAGGATCCTGAGAGTACAAGGGAAGTAACAAGAGATGGAAACAAAGAATGGTTAGAAAATTTGAGTACACTTATTTTCCTGCATGTTGTGGTTTAACCCAACTGACAGCTCAGCACCACACAGCCTTTTTCTCACTTCCCCATTCTCCCAATGGAATGGGGGAGAGAACTGGGAAGAAAAAAAAGAACTCACAGGTCAAGGAAAAAATTACATACTAAGACAGAAAAGAAAGAGAGAAATAACAGTAATGAAAATAATATATATATTTATCAAACAAGTAATGTGCAAACCAGTTTACCACCTACTGACCGATGCCCAACCAATCAGCAGCAGTCCCCCACTGGATAACTACCCTCAGTTTCATGAATTTATTTTATATGATGTCATATGGTGCGGAATGTCCCTTTGGCCAGTTCGGGTCAGCTGTCTTGGTTCTGCCCACTCCCAAATCTTTGTGTCCCTCTTGTACTCCCCACAGCCAGTGTGAAAAGCTGAAAATCTGAAATGCCCTTGGCTTTGTACAGCACTGCTCAGTAACAGCAAAAATATCAGTGTGTTATCAATATTACTTTTCTCCTAAAGCCAAAACAAAGCATCGTACCTGACGCTATGAAAAAAAAAAAAAAAAAATCAGCTCTGTCCCAGTGAAACCAAGGCATTGAAAATAGTATAGCAAAACGCCTAAGGAACAAGTACTTACTTTGCTACGAAATGTAAGATGCAAGAAGTTCAAATGGCTTTGAGGTAATGGAGAATGTCCATCAGTTCACAATATATGCAAACCTCTAAACTGCTGATCATATTAGTTCAGCAGGTGCCTTCTGTTATTAAGGCATAAGTACACACTGTACAGTCATATTATATTACTGATTTTATAGAAGGTGATAAAACACAATTTTTAAGATTTATTCTTCTTACTGTTTTAGTATAATCCTTATTCTAAATTAACCCCAGGAAACAACAACAAAAATCAGCAAACTTTTCCCACACAAATGATGCCATTTCCCTGACTAAGATGCTGTCAGCAAAATCTGAATGCTCTTCTACATCCCTCTTTGTCTGTGTGGCTGGGAAGACACAAAACTATTCCAGTATCTTGGAAGGTCCTTTTTCTGGAAATAAGAAGAGATGGGCAATATTTTTTCTGCTAATTAGATATAAACAAATAAGATAAAGAATTCTGATACTACAGGACGTTCTGTACTTTGTTATGTGGTAGATTTATTAGCAATAATTATGAAAGTAAGTTACAACCAAAAATCATTAAAATGAGATTAAAGGCTTATGCTAAACCTATAAAAGCTATGACCTAAAGAGTAACCTTCAGATATTAAAAAAGCTTCAAAAAATAAGACAAGAACATGCTATATATGGAGAAATAATCACACTGTAAACTTTAGAAAGATGTCTGAAGAGCCATACAATATATTTAATCAGAATAAGAATCAGAAATGCAAATGAAAGAGAAAAACAGTTTTCAGAACCTGATAGACTTCAGAACACACTTCTTTAAAATACTCTATGCCAATACCTTTTTTTGTAGGTAAAACAGGTACAAATGCTTGTGCTTCAAAAAGAGCAATATTTGTAGAGTTATAGCAAAAGAACATCTCAATCTCTCTTATCAATGTCTGATTTGTCAATACAAACATTTGGGCTATAGGTTTCTATTACAGTTAACTTCTGCTGCTTTCAAAGTCTCAGAGGCTACATTTTGGCTATTGCAAATTTCTACTCTGGAGAATATCCAGTACCTCATGGACTCAAATGTGGCAAAGTAGATTGACATCATGACTTTCTACATTCAGATGCTACAAAAAAGGCCTAGTAAAAGCTAAATTACAAAACTGGAATAGATGTTTTCAGTGTAGGTCAGATGGAATCTGACAGCTTATTTCCTGAATTGTTTTTCCCATTTTCTATCAGGTACGTGCCAACAGAATGCACAAAATGGAAGATTTTTTTTTTTTCCTGTTTACATGCTTTTCAACGCTTTTTTTTTTTTTTTTTTTTTTTTTTTTTGCACCGTATACTACAGGTACAAGCAAGGCCATATTCTTCCAGCATTCCTGCCTGAGCCACCTCACAGCAAGGTGAGACCAGGGTTCTTCAGGGTTCTTTAGACACTCCTGTTGAGCTATCCCAGCACCTTCAGGCAAGGCCCACTAAGCCTCTTCTGCTTCTTGGCAAGCATGTGACTCAGCAATTCTTACACTTTCTAGTCCCCCAGCCTATGTTCTTTATTCTGGCCAGGAATGGATGAGATAAATTTTGGGGGAAATTTCAGCTGGGTCTGCTTGAAAATACAAGCAATGCTGTTCTGAGTACAGAAGCCTCCCACCTGTTGGTACTGATGTCTTGACAGCTCCCTACCTGCACTAAGAAGTTGAGAAGTTTGCAAAGCAAAGGGCTTTAATGCTACATTTGAATGGTAAGCACTGCCAAGAATCCCTAGTGCTAACCAATACTGTGCCTCTGAAACAGGCAACTGATGAAAGAGAGCACAAACATACAGCACAAGTAGTGAAGGGAAAGAGCACAAGCACTCGTCCTTTACCAATTGACTCCTCAGAGAGGAGAATGATTTCAAGGCTAGTGAAGACTAATTTCTACACTGTATTTATCTCAAATCCCATAATAAAACAATTAGAATAATTCAATAAAACATCATCAACAAAAGATGCTTTGATTAAAACACAATACTCTTGTGCAGTTACAACTTTCTCCCTCTATCTTTATTATTCATGATCATTATCTCATACTACCCACAAAGCCACGTAACTTTATAACTGTTCTTTATACAACATAACAGGATAATTGTATACCTAGTAAATCCTACAAGTACAAAACCTAATCCTGCATTGCAACAGCTTTCAGAAGGGTAAGGGAAAACAAATAGAAACGATTGTTTCATCCTGCTGAAATACAAACAAATATTAAAGAAATACATTGTATATTTATTTGTTTTTAAAAGAGATTACAGTGAAAAAGTGACTTATATTCCATGTAGGTACCATCCAGAGCACGTGCTGTCCACAGTATTCCTACTGTGTGTCCTCTGAACTTGCAACTTTACAGTGACTCCAAAATTTTGTTTGAGGCATACGCTATTGCTCTAAACAGTCTTTTCACAAAGATGCTTAATTATATTCCTGAATCAGTTCTAAGCATATAACATGGTTGTTTTTTCGTGCTTTTTTCTTTTTCTTTTTTCTTTTTTTTTTTTTTTAAGGATTAGAGGATTTTGAAAAACTAGTTTGAAATTTGAACATACAAAGCAAGTTTGCACATATGTTTCCAAAGAGCAAACTCTAAGGGATGATGGGGTAAAGGGGGAAGTCTTTTATTTAGATTTGTGCTTTGTTGTTTCCATCTCAAAGAAAAAGCAGATTCTCCATTAAAACAAACAAACCAAACCGAACAAACAAAAAACCTCTACAAATAAATGCCCATGGTTTCATTTTCATTAGAATTTCACTACTACTGTTCTTTTTTTTTTTTTTTTTTTTTTCTTAATAGAAAGATAATAATCTTCCAATATGTCCTTCACGAAGGGTCTTTCATACTTGAAGCCTATTTGTTTCTCTATTTGCTTACAAAAATATATATAGTTAAATAAGCTGCAGGAAATCAATATTTCAAATACCAATGCATTTCATACAGTACATCAGTAACACAAAAACAGTATTATTATGTAGAAAAAGAGCATCAAGTTCAACCCTGCTCTCCAGTTTAAATAATTAGAAGCATGTATTTGAAATTCCTAAAATCCTCTTAAGTAGTCGTAAAACAGCCCTTACTATAGTATCAGATTCAAGGTCAGAAACACAGCAGTAAATTTCAGACATTTAAAATAATTGAAAAATCACATTCTACTTGTTAGGCTTTCAAAATCAGGTGGATAAGAGCATATAAGGAGTAATTAGAATAAAATAAGCCTTTTTGACATGATCGCTGCCTCAAAATAATAATTTGGCTGTAACTATAAAAAAAACCAAACAAACAGGATTCTTCTTTAGAATCAGAAGATATTAAGATAGTAAAATTCTTCATTGCATTAAAAACCTCATATAAGCAGATAATACACAAAGAAACATGAAAGCCAAATACTGCACACTCCCTTTTTTATAAAAGCCATTTGCTTTTGAAGCAAATTGCCCATGAATTAATGAAAACAATGAGGTGTTCAGCGATCCTGAACAAAGCTGATGGAGAAGTACATGCAAAAATGTAACAACCTAAGGATTGCCTCAGAAACTGGCTTCCACAGATAAAACATCTTGGAGGGGAAGAAAGAAAAAAAAAAAAAAGAAGAGGGAAGAGGGAAAATACTGATTAACTAATTGGAGTTTGGCTTCAGTAAATCCTAATAAAATCAATAAAGATCTTTACTACCTATATCAATAACTACAGTGATACAAGGCCAGTCTCAGAAAGTGAGATCGCAAACACACTTTTTCCTCTAAGTAAAAAAAAAAAAAAAAAAAAAAAAAAAAAAAAAAAAAAAAAAAAAAAAAAAAGCCCTTTCTCAGACTCCCTTTTGACAGGCAACTGTATATTTTAAATGGTGACCATCATAAGTCAACAAACCTTAATTACTACCTCTTTCCAGGCTAAGGAAACTATTTTTGTAATAGATTTTGTTTCTCCAACTGTCTAAGGCAGTAATTATATGATTTTAATCCTGTACTGGAGAACTAGTACTGAAGTCCACTTTGTACATTCTGCCAAAATAAAGATTTTCCTGCCCAGTGACCTGAACACATTTCATTATTCCAAAGATTTGAACATTTTCCTTTAGAAACCAGAGCATAAGCCACTGAAGTGAGATAGCTGAAGACTTTCTATTAAGAAATAGAATCAAAGAATTGTTTGAGTTAGAAGGGACCTTTAAAAGTCAGCTAGTTCTGGGTCATCTTCCTAAAAATGGGTGCTATATTGCCTTTTTTCCAGTCACAAGTGACTTCACCTGACCACCATGACTTTTCAAATACCACTGAAAATGACTTGGCAACTACGTCAATCAGTTCCCTCAGGACTCTGGGATGCATCTTGTTGGGACACACAGACATACAGATAGATGTTCAGGTTCTCCAGATGGTCGTGAACCTGATCTCCCCATACAGTGTGAGGGTCATTGTTCTACCACTGTCCACTTCTTATTTATCCCCTATAAGGATGCATGAAGAACAATTGCCAGTGAAATCTGAGGCAAAAAAGGTTGTTGAGTACCTCAGTCTTTTTCTGTTCTCAACAACCTGTCTGTATTGCTCAGTAAGACAGTACACCTTCTTGGACTTTCCTTTTCTGGTTGATGTACCTAAAGAAGCCATGTTCTTCTTCATGCCCCCTGCCAAATCCAGTTTCAGCTGTGCCTTGGCCTTCCTGACCCCATCCCTACACAGCCTAGCAGCATTCTTATACTCCTCCCAAATTATCTGTCCCTGCTTCAACGGCCTGTGCATCTTCTTCTTGCTCTCTCCAGTTTGATCAGCAGTTT
Source organism: Tragopan temminckii (assembly GCA_028571105.1). Lineage (NCBI taxonomy): Eukaryota > Metazoa > Chordata > Aves > Galliformes > Phasianidae > Tragopan > Tragopan temminckii. The sequence goes on along the minus strand of JAOWBP010031176.1, from coordinate 1,047 downwards.
GAGGTTCAGCCATGCTAGCTTCTTGCCTTCTTTTTCTGACTTCCTACACCTGGGAATGGAGATATCATATGCCCTAGGTAAAGCTTCTTTAAAGACCTGACAGCTCTGCTGACTAACTCCCTGAAGAGACAGAATTGAGCTTTCCTAAAATTTTCTTGATTTTACTCTTTGCTTGTCTGATATCCCTCAGGAGTGCTGAGGGGTACTCCATCATTGCATGGTCACTACAGCCCAGGCAGCCTCTAATACTGATGTCACCAATCAGTTCACTCATGCTGGATATCAACAGGTCCATCACTGCATCTTCTCTGCTAGGGCTGTCTATCACCTGGCTCAGGAAGTTAACCTCAGTTTGTTCCAGGAGCCTCCTTGATTGCCTACATCTCACATGCTACCTTTCCAGCAGATGTCAAGAAGGTTGAAGGCCCCAGCAGGATGAGAGCATTCAATCATGTCTCCTGTAACTGGAGGAGAATCTTACACACTGTATTTACTTTTAAATATTTTTTAATAAACCATATTCTATGTTCTTAATATTATAGGAGTTTTTCCCCCAGTACAATTTATACTTTAAAATAAACAAACACTTTTATCCTTTTCATCCTCTTAGTTCTTTTTTCTGTTTGAACCATTTTTAAACACATCATCTTTCTGCAAAACTGAAGGAGCACAGGGGTGCTGCATTGCTTCAGAAAAGGGCCCAGTGAGATCAGAGTTGTTTCCAAAAGTGGCCAAAAGCAAATGTCCAGGTAGTAACATAAATGATCCCTAGGCACACCCATTTCCCCAGCCTCCTTCCACTTGACAAAATTACTGAGCCACGTGTCTTCTGTGTATTGCATCATCTCCATCTCCTAAAATCTCCTTATATCTTTCTCTCTATCCCAAATGAGTTTAAACCATTATCAAACTTCGCAACTCAGCAGCTCTCAAATGAAATATACATTCACTCAAATGAGCAAATTTAATACCAAGTAAGCTTTTTTTTTTTTTTTTTTAATCAGCTACAATTAAATCACAACCATGCAAAAAGAAGAAATTTCCTCT
>JAOWBP010031156.1:0-21962 GCA_028571105.1 Tragopan temminckii | reverse complement strand
ATCCCATCCCATCCCATCCCATCCCATCCCATCTCATCCTAACCCATCCCATCCCATTCCATCTCATCCCATCCCATCCCAACCCATCCCACAATATGTTATGTAGCACAGAAGAAGAGGCCTTAAGTTGCACCAGAGGAAGTTCAGGTTGGATATAAGGAGAAATTTCTTCTCCAAAAGAGTGATGATGCACTGACACAGGCTGCCCAAGGAGTGGTGGGCTCTCTCTCCCTGGAGATGTTCAGAACCACAGGGATGTGGCACTTGGGGACATGGTCAGTGGGCACTGGGGGTGGGCTGGAGTTGCAGTTGAAGATCTGAGAGGACTTTTCCAAGCTCAATGATTCTGTGATTTTGCAGCATGCCATGAAGTCAGGGGCAGCGTTGGAGCAGTGGGACCTCATTGATTTAGCTGAAGCAGTCTATAGAGTGCCCTGAACTTCAAGTGATGAAACGTCCTCACGGTCTTCAAACAAACAAATACAAATGGCCAATGCAAATATGAATGGGAGAGAAAGCAGAGAGGCTGGTACATCACCTCTGCAGGCTTAACGCTGTGCCACGAGAAAGGTCCCTGAAAGCACCATTTCAAAGGATTCTGGACTGGTTTTTACTAGCTTGGGAGACTGCAAAATTAGCTGAGAGCACAGTGCAGTGATGTCCCCACTGCAGGCAGACCCGAGCCCTGCTTGCAGCAGGTGCCCAGCATTGTGCTCAGCACCCCAGGGAACAAAGCTTTTGAAATCTATAGGTTTTAAAGTGGCCTGTATGGATTTTCGATTTCCTTTGCATGTTAGAATGGAGATTACATGCTCATTTCTCAGAAGCTGAGGAGCTGCACACAAAAGCCTTAACAACTCCTATTGTCAAGGGAGAAAAACACTCCCCATCCATCTTCGATCAGCTTCATCTGAGCCCTTTCAGAGTGAGATTGTGCTCCAGCACAACGAGGAGTACGTGCTGATGGGGGGACGGCAGCAGGCAGAGAATTATGGGGTGGGAACACAGCATTTCCCTGCAGAACCCAGAGGGCAGTTCACAGAAGCCATCTCCTCCCTTACTTAAGCCATAACCTATCGTGCATTTATAGGCAGGAAGGGGGCTTTGCCACAGAACAGTTGCATCAGGATCTGCTCTGTGCTGCTCCCTTCCACACCAACCCCAGGTCCAGCCAGGAAAGGGAGGTCCTGCAAGGGGAATCATTGAGATCATTGCATTGCTTTGGTTGGAAGAGAACTCCAAGACCATCAAGTCCAATCACCGACTTCTCCCCATCATGCCCACTGAACCACATCCCTGGAGAACCATAGAATCATTAAAGTTGGAAAACACCTCTGTGATCATCCAGAATGTGCTGGAATGTGCTGGAAACAACACCAGGTTGGTGCTGGGGCTGTGGGAAGTGCCTCTGTTCTTCACAAAGGGTTCAGTTGCTAATGAAGTATTGCCATATGTAAGATGTGCTAATATGGAGCTGTTACTGCTATGTAAATCCTCCCTGCTAATCCCTCGTTCCTTATTTAGTGACTTGCACCGTGCACTTTTGTACCCACATTAATGGCTTATTGCATTCGCATTAATGCTGAGCTAATTCTTCAGTATCAGCATCCAGAGGTTTGATGATTGGCTACTTACTTTAAAATAATTGTTTTTATCATCGCTCTTACAAATATGGCAAAATAATGAAGCATCAAGAGATTAGGCTTTGGCAGCAACAGAATACACTGCAGGTAATCACGATGTAAACAAAGCCTGGGGAACAACACGACATGAGACTCTCTATTCCTGTGCTTCATGCAATGACCTTCACGAGGCAGAAGATGCACAAATGTGTTGCACTGTGCATGGGCTGCATTCGCTGTCTCTCACTCTCCTCCCCCGCCAAGGAATTGGTGGTGGCAGCAATTGGTGCTGGGGCTGTGAGAGGAGCCGGGCGCTGCTCCAGCCAGCAGTGCTCATTCATTTCCCATTCAGCTCCACCTGTGCATGGGGAAATTAGCTGCCGAATTCATTTTCTCACGGCACGTCAGTTCAGATCTCGTGCCTGTTTCTGAGAAACAATTTTATCTCCGACCACGCCAACAAGAAGCAGCAGGAGAACATCGCTCCCTGACACAGGGTGCAGCACCCAGAGCAGCACCTTCCAGCACAATGCAATGCCATGCGTGGCTCCTGTCCCACAGCTCTGCTCCTGTGACAAAGCAAAGAGCAGCAGTTTGGCTGCTGAGCCAAGCAGAGCATCCTGCTGGGGCTGGGAGGGTCTGCAGGACCAAGGGATGCACAGCAGCAGGGATGCCCCACAGCACAGTGCATGGCCAGCTCTGTGCACCATGCAGAGCCCCTTTGCAGTGTGCATCCTGCATGGTCCCTTGGGCCCCCTCCTGCTTTTAAGATGTTCTGACCTGTTTCAGCCCTGACAGCCCAATATACCCTCTTCTCATTTAATGAGAGCGACATCGCTGTGAGGAGCTGCCCCTCCTTTCATTGCAGTCCAAAGGGGTGAGAAACTGCTGACCCTGATGGTAAAATGTTCAAAATCCTCAGAGGCGGTTTGGTGGCAGATCATTACGAGCACATTTCTGCTCAGTGATTAATTTAATCACAGTAAGTGGCTCTGCTGTTCACTTTCTGGGAGCAGATGAAATAAGAGAATTCACTTCTTAACCGACTTATGTTCTTGAACAGCAAAATTTGGGGCACAAAGAAGAAGTTTTATCTAATTACAAAATGAGATGCGCTGGCAGAAGCACGACTTCCTTAGAAACGTCAGAAAGCAATGATAGGAAAAAAAGCCTCACGGTGTGTGGACTGCCAGACCCAGAGCCCAGCTCTACAACTGCAAGCGTCAGAAAAAGGCAAAAACCTGTGAGCATCCAACTCAGGTGCAGACTGCTCCTGCTGCCTGTGTAACACAACGGAAGGAAGGAATCAGATTCTGCACTGACATCTGCAGAGCACTGCTGAGCCAGAACTCAGGCTCTGGCCATGGCACCCACACAGCAGAGGCTCTGTTGCTTCCATCCTGAGTGCTTTCGAAGCAATTTTCTTTTCTCAGAGCCATCCAGGCTCCCCTTCCTGAGCCAAGCATGCTGCTGATGCTGAAAGCTCCGTACCCCCCACAGGCCAAGCAAGCTGCACTTCTCTGAAATGTGCCTTGGAGCTACCTAGTGCCAGTATTAGAACAGCAAAAAACCCTACAAACAATTATTTATTGACACATAATTTAAGAAAATGTTTCCTCTCTCTAGCAGAACAAAGGAGAACCAGGCTTTAATGCTACTTCTCCCACTCTTCAATCAATAACTTCAACAATAACTCAGCCCTGCTCACCCCATCCCACACACCCAGCCTCATTTCTTGGAGCTTTGGATGAGCCTGGGAGAATAAATGGATGCGGAATTACCCCAAATGCCTCGTATATGAGCCATATGAAAGCTGCTGCCATGCCCTCCCCAGCACATAGATGCTTATTGCAGTGGTCCTGAACACCCAGCTCCAGGATTTATGGCCATGATGGAGCAAAGGGTCCATAGGGAACAGCAGGCAGAAGCTCCCCACCTCCTCCATAGCAAAGCCCACCTTTGGGGATCTGTCAGGGAGATCTGCTGGGAGGCTGTGGAAGCCAATAATTAATGCGTCACATCTCAATAAATCCCTGAGCCCATGGTGGTGCTGACAGCTCCAATGCTGCGTGGTTGGACTGCATGGCACCCCTCAACAAAATGCCCACCAGCACCCAGCATCACCACAGGGGTTTTGTCCCCCACCCTATTAATATGATTAACAATTAGGGGGGAGAAAAAAAAAATGAAAAAAAAAAACAACCCACACCTCAGCTTGGAATAAAATAAATATTTGAGTTAAAGGCAGATCTAATAAAGCTGGATAGAATTTATGATTTGTTCAGACATCGCTCCGCAAGAGATAATGTTGCACTGTAATGTTGATTTGCTGGATGAGAACCATATAATTTATCCTGTCACTGCTCATAAGAAATCTTATCTGTGTGAAGCAATGACTGATGGCCTCATGAAAACCGGCAGGGAAGCAAATAAAATAATTTTGTCCCTTTAAAAAATCCCTAATTATCACATCCTTGCTTATGACAACGCTGAGGATTGCGCCGATACCCACAAGGCAGAGTTTTGCTTTGAAGCTGAAAGTTTCTTTTCCTTTCAGCCGTTTTCAGATTTGATCATTTTAGGAACCAATCCTTGGAGCTGGCGGCTGCGATGTGGGTTGGGAAGCAGTGCAGCATCTCCTGGTGCCCAACCTAGGAGCAAAGCATGGGTCAGGGCAGCTCGGGATACCTGGGAACTCGTGGAACAGCCATAGGGAGCAGCATCCTGCCCTGGGCAAAGCTGCACAGCAACAGCAAACCTCTGTGCAGCAACAGCTGGGAGCTGGGGCAGAAATTCACATTGTCTTTCACACTGGGAGTTTGGGAAGAAAAATAATCTGTGATGTGTGTCTTCTCCCTGCATTTCCCCTCTGTTTGCTGTTGAAAGGATACGCTGCAATGAATAAGGCTACAAAGAGAAAAAGGAGCTCCCCATCACGTCTTCCTTTCTCTCTTCAAATTTAGACGTTGCAGAGCAGGAGAAAGCAATTATTTATTTCATGTGAGGCTGTGGCATTTATTTCATGTGAGGGAAATCATCATCAACAAAATCCTGACAAATCCTGAAATAAAAGCGCCGTTTCCTTTTTAACTCTCTGAAATAGGGACAATTTTTAAATTACAAATGTTTTCCCCGTGCTGTAACACTTCTGTTTGCCAGCGCTGCCAAGCTGCAGCAAGCTGCTCCTTCTGCACGCAGAGCTGCACAACGTTGGGCCATCCCAACCTGCACCCCTATGGGGCACCCCGACAGCAGCCGCATGCAGGGGAGGGCGCTGAGCAGACAGCACAGGGAGCAGAAGGGCTGCGTGCACTGCAAAAATCACCTCGTGCTGAAATCCCGGTGGAGAAAATGGGGCTGCTCCTCCTTCCCACAGTCCCTGCAGCTCGGAGCATGGAAGGTCACAGGTTTTGCATTTGTCTTGCTGCTGGAACGCCGCTAATCGCTATTTAAGCAGGGTTCATTGGTGAAGAATGGTTTCGTTTCTCGCCGGGAGGAGGAGAGCTGGGTTAATAACACCTTATTTTGCAGAAAATTCCACTTCACTGGAGCATGTTTGAGAAGGACTTTGATTGGAATGAGGATTGATATCAGTCCCGCAAAGCAGGGCAGCTAAAACAGCAACAAAATGAAGCATTTATCACCGAACTACCGGGTTATGCACTAAGTTGTGACCGTATCCCCCAACCTGACTGGTGTGCAATAAGGACAGGAACAGCTCTGTGCTCCTCTGCCCATTGTGGATACATCGCCAGGTCACGGAGATAATTGGCATAATTACGTCTGATTGATTGCTCAGAGCACAGCCACCTCCATGGCTCAGAGGAGCGTCCTCATCCCATGTCCCCATGGCACTGCCATCACCCCCAGCAGCCCCAGTGCAGAACACAATGCAGAAATCCCTTCTGGCACATCCCAGTGACAGAGAAGCATAGTGTGGTGGCAGCAAGTCTTTGTCCCCAGGGCTGCACAATAGAGACATGGGGATCTGGGGGATCCCACCACTGCCCATCCATCACCATCGGATCACTGGAACAGAGCTCTGCTCCAGATGGATCTGCAGCACTATTTTTAGAAGACGTGCAGGTTTCACAGTGTCTATTTTCTTTTCTTTCTGTCTCTTACTTGCATGTGAAAGGAGGGAATGACACGAGTGTGCCTCATCGTCCTCATACGGAGGGTGTGATAGGATCGGAAGTGGCAGGTGCAGCGAAGGGAAGAAAAATTGGAAATAATAAACAGGTACAAGAGCATAATAAATAAAGGGGATTAAATCGGAACAAAATCAGGCGACGTTTATGTAGAGCATCTTCCTCGCAGATTACTCATGTAAAAGATGTGCCCGTATCATCACACGCATCACTTTAGCTCCACGATTAGATAATACTCCTGCAAACAGCTCTCATATTTCTGCGTTTTATGTGCCAGGAGTGAATTCTGCGGGGCTTTGGCAGCACAGAGTGCAGCAGCAGGCCGTGGATCCGGGATGCTGTGGTCCCTGGGGTCACCCCCGTGCTATGAGGTTGCTATGGGGTAGCAGTGGGCTTGGCATGGCATGGGGTCACAGCCAGGAGACAACGCTGTGCCACCCAGCACTGATGGGATGGCCTCGCTGTGGTCTCACCCCCAATCCTATCACCTCCTGCCATCAGGTGCAGCACTCACAATGCCAGCCTTCCAGTGAGGCCAGCTTTTCAGTGCATGTTTGTACTGCTTAACAAAGCCAGAGCCTAACAAATATCTTCAAGCACCACCATGATGCTGAAAGCCACCATGGTATGGGAACAGAACCAGCACCTTATCCCTTCCATCCCATTGCATGGAGGTGTTTGGGGCTGCTGTTCTCAGGAGTGAGCGATAAGGGCCATAATTTTCCTTTTTTTTTTTTTTTTTGCCCATTCTGTTCCTGGCTGGCATCCTGCATGGCTCTGTCTGTCATTTTTATTGTGACTTACAATGGTCCCAGTGGAGTCGGCTGTGATTCACTCGGACAAGAGGTGCTTCTGTCTGCTTAGAGCTGAAGTGGAAACTGTTGTTGAGACCCGTATGGCACTTAGCTAAATAAACATAAAGAAATAACCACCAATAGCCACTTCTTCCTCAGAACACTGCTACTGATATCTGTGTTTATATGCTCCTGCAATAGTCGTGTAAGGACTGCAAAGTGCTCCTGCGTGCTCCAGGTGCCTCTGGCTGGGTGTCCTCCCATGCCTTGATATGAACATGAGGACCAAGGCACGATCCCATTGGGTCCATTATGCTGAGCCCAGCTGTGTTCTGCACCCCACAGGAGCAGAGGCAACGCTCAAAGGCAGCAGTGCTCCATGCAGAACGCTGCCTTGCTCAGCACAGCATCCGTGCTGCCTCTTTGTTAAGGCTCATTTGCAAAGTCACCAAAGCCTGTGCTGTCCATAAAGTGTAAATGCCTTTTGCAAGAGAGGACCACCACTGTACCTTCTTTAAAAATTGATGGAAATCAGACGAAGAGATGCCTCTGGCAGTGAGCCTCCATCACTGCTGAGTCGCCATGGCAACTTGCACTGTGGCCTGAATTGAGGAGGTCAGAAATTTGGGTTCCCTCGCCCCACAGCACTGGCCACGTGCAGACACACTTGGGTGGAAGTGCCCTGATGGATGCTGTGCTTCTCAGCATCTCGCTCACTGCTCTCATCTCACGCTGCAGCCAGACCAACCCCTGACACCCCTCTGCCATTGCCATGGCTTCACCTCCAGCCCCTGCTTGGCACTGGGATATCGTGCAGAGCTTTCCTTCCACTTTCAACCAAGCTATTCACTTTGTCCTGGCCTTGCCCAGCAATGCTTTTCTTCTTTAACATTCTCCTTCACCCAAACTGCCTTTACACCTTTTGACAGTTTTAACTTCTTCCTATTGACAAATTACACTCAGAAACGCACGTGCTAATGAGCTGAGGTCCTTCATTTCACCCATGAAAAGATTCGTTATCGACAATAAGCGCCGAGCAGGTCTGCAGCAGTGCAAGCTGAGTTAATTCTGTTACACAGAAGAACATTGATTTGTTGTCGCAAAGCATTTGTTAACCAAAAGGCATTTCCAGCCGAAAAAGGTGAAAAAATCCTGCCCAAGTTTAAAGTTCTGACAAATTTAACAAACTGCTTTACAACCGAGTGCACATTTCCCAATGGAGAGAAGCCCAGAGACTGATAGATGCCACCTCATCATGTGCACTGCTGTGAATGTGAGCACATTGAAACCAGCATCCCCACACCAGGCACCATCACTTCCCTCCTACCTTTGCAAAACCCACTGCCACTGTCTGTCTGTCCATCCAGGCTCTGCTCTCATGCAGCACTGGTGCTGCCCTCTGTCAGTGCGAGCTGCTTGGTGATGGAAGAGCCAGCACTGTGCCTCCTGAGTCCAGCACTGACGGACACCAATGGACACTGCCTGGAGGGTGACACCATTGTGAGCATCACTGCAGGGACCCCAGTGTGGGCATCACTGCTGTGACCCAGCAGGGACGTGGGGACTCCCTCACCCCCCCGCCAGTTGCTCTGCAGGGGAGTCAGCTTTGCTTTCCAGTTACATTTATTCAAATGTAAAATCCTCAGCTTAAATTGCAGCGGGTTTCGTGATATTTAATATCCAGAGCTGGGAAAGGTCATCTCTGCCTGAAAATAAAACGAGGTTTAATCTGGAGATTGTGTGTGGCAGGTTTTTTTATGAAAATTTGGCTTAGAAATAGATCTTAAATCCATAAGGTCACGAAGAAGAACGTTTTCCTTTCTCAGAGACTTATCGCATTGGGATCTCAAAGGAGCTGAGGGCATTTCAGGGGAGGAAAACAAAACTCTGCACCTTCTGTTCATTCTGCACCTGCACTCAGAGCTGCCTCCTTCAGTACCCGTTCAGCTCTTCTATTTACTGGAATTTTTTGTGCTTAAGGTGTATCAGTTAAGAAACCTTTGTTGCATTTTAATGTTATTTTTCAGCACCTGGATGTTAAGTTCGGGGCATTTTTCAGCATCTTGCCAACCAGACCATGCTGAGCCTGAGAACTTCATCTCTCACAGCACAAACCTCATTCTGCACGCTGCCCCGTGGAGAGCACAACATTGGGTTGGAGGGGAAAGACACAGCAATGCTGCTGCTGCACTGCAGGGCTGCCCTGCAAGCCAGGCTCCCTGCGAACCCCTCCTGCCTTGCAGGTCAGCACAGAGCTCCATGGAGCATCACTACACAACAGCACGATAGCATCCCATGTGTGCAGGCAGCATTGGGTAACACTGCAGAGATGCACTCAGCCCACTGCACCCAACCACTGCTCCCTCAGCCCAAACTGCCTCACACAGCCCCGTGCAATTGGGCTCAGAAATAAGCTTCTCTGCCCGTGTATCTTTATCAGCATCAGTCCTGGAGGTGCCGCCTGATTCTGCAGAGCACCACCCTGCAATCCACACTGCTTTTAAGTGCAAGAAACAGACGCACGCATCTGCTCCAAAACGCATCTCCTGGAACCTTCCACTGATAGTTCTGTCGCCCTGTTTGATCTCGTTAAGAATCAAAGGAAGCAATTACATCCTTAATCTTGTTCTCTAAAACTGTAGCTACAGATAAAACCACCACGGGCAATGTATACTATAGCATCAACACAAAACAAAAGAGCAAAACTGATAGGCGATCTTTGATGTCGGATTTGTGACACCTATAAAAGGAGCTTCAGGACTTCTGAAAACTTCAGATCCTCTGTGACAGCTGAGCACGAGGTGCACACTTGCAAGACGTCTTCTGGCACTCGTGTACCAAGAAGAGCAAACAGCAGCAAGGCCTGGAGATGGGCTTTCCTGCAGCTGTGGGTACGTTAAGTGACACAGCCACGGATCCACAGAAGGAAGACAAAAGGAAAGGGAAACCCAACAAGGAACCGCAGCCTCAGAAGCACGGGGACAAGATGGGACTCAAAGAGCTGTGTGTATAGCACGTCTTCTGCTGATAAAAGACTTTTTTTTGTTCGAGTGAAGCTCAGCACAGCATTAGCACCAATGAGTTCTTAGGGTTGCTCTCAGCAGCACGCGGTGACGGCAGAGCCCCGCATGGAGCAGCCCCACGGGGCATTCTGTGCTGCTGTGCTCACGGCAGAGCTCCTACACTATTTGCTTTGCACAAAGCACCTGAATCCTCGAAAAATATCTGCTCTAAACCCAGAATTACTCCAGAGAGGATGCTCGTTGTTCCTGGAGATTGCAGACACCTGGTGTCCCTGGGCAGGGGACCTTGTGGCTGCTTCCTAGCAGAGAGCCCTTAGGCAGAAAGCCCTTGGGAAAGCTGCAAGGACCTGGTGGCACCCAGCACGGCCTCAAGCAGCACCAGGTCTGTGGTCTCAGCACGACCCTCCCCACCTCAGGCACATCCCAAGGTGATGGGCGCAGGAGGACAGCAGCACCCAGCGCAGCAGAGAGGGCTGGGAAAGCGTTAAGGCAGGCACTGGGAGAGGAAATGTGACACCTGGATATTACACCGTGTAATGGAATCAGCCAAGTGGTAAATGTAGCTCTTAAATAGGTTTTGTGCTCCCCATTAGCTCCCGTGATGCTGATCAGTGCTGACGGGGAAGGGGATGGCTGCAGCGCTCCCCCCATCCCCAGGTGGCACCGTGCTGCAGCAATGAGCCCTGGGGAACAGCAGAACCCAAAGGGGAGCGGTAGGAAACTGATGGATGCAATTTGTGGGAAGATTTTGGAATTGTGTCACTGCTCGTGTGTGCAGGTAAGCAGCCGCCGGTGCTGACACATGCCAACACTGAGCACTTTACACTGGCTCTGCAGGCTGCAGCTTGGTGTTAACGTTGCTCAGCCCCGAACCAGAAGTGTGTTTTGTTACACTGAACACCTAAATGGTATTCTAGACTATTCCCAAACACAACGAGGTGGGCATGGAGAGCACAGGATGAGGGCAGCACCCCACAAAGCCTTATCCATGGGGGTACCTGACACCTCTCCACTGCCAGAACTCCTTAAAGTATAACAACAACAAAAATATGCATTCTGGAAAGATCGTTTATGTGACTAAATCCTCCATGAGAGTCCAGATTTATTTGCTGTCATGCTTTTGTTATTGCTGTTTTTCCAGCACACGCTCCCCTCCTACACCGTGGGGAACCAACCCCAAAACTCAGCAGAGAACCATTAGGGAGAAAAGGACGTGGGGATGATCTGCTGCCAGTCTGCAACACGCAGCCACAGGTTCACCAGGGCTGTAACTCTGCATCCTGCTCCAGCCAGCCATGGTTTGTGCAAAGGTTTTATCTCCATTCACAGTTTTGTGTTAGAGCAGAGCTAACGTTTCTTCATTGCTTTGCTTTTTACTACGCTCTTCCCTGTACTTAACAGATTTTCCGAGCGGTGCAGCAGCTGCCTTTATTCTCCTCACTTGCAGTTAGAGCTCTCATGTTTTCCCAGGATAAAGCTAATTAAAAATGCATAGAGAACAGAGGCTTATGGAGGAAAAAACACTATGAAAAACGCCAAGTTAATTGGAATTTGGAAAGAGTTGTATGATCACAGGTTTAAATCCCAAACCAGATTCCCCACCCTGAGCTGCTTGTCGGCCCCAAACCTCTTCTGAAGAAACACACTCGATAAAGTGTTAAATCAAACATCAAGTCGGAGCTCCTTAAAATTCTGGAGCAGAGATGTTCCAAGTGAAAAAGGCATTTGGATCCAACACCTCCAGCCCAAATGTTCCAGCAGAAACTTCCATCCCAGTTCTGAACACCGACATTTCTGCTTCCAGCTCAAGAAGGGCAGCACTGCTCCCAGCAGCACTATGCCTGGAGGTGGGAATGCCCATTCAGGAGCACCAGGCTGCACCATCGTTCCCTTTTCTTAAACATTGCGTGGCTTCTCGTGTAAAGAAACAGTATTTTAATTGCACTGCAAACATCTTTCATAAGCAGTCACAGCATTCACCGACTTATTTCCTTTTTAAATGAGGACATTCATTCCAAGTAGGTAGAGCACCCTCTGCCCAGTGTGATGCTGAGGAAAGAATTCTGCCTTTTTTCTCCTGGAACAGCTCCTGCTATTTATGCAAACAGCGATGTGCTGCTGCTACGCTGGGAATCTGCATCGTCTGTTTATGAACTTGCAAAGCTTGAAATCTCTCCCATTCGATCTAACGTGAGCCTTACACGTTTGCACTGAGTTCCTAACCAGGCTCTAAAACAGTAGCTCAGAGAACTAATTAGAGTCCTTGTTAAGCAACAAACAGAACGCAAGGCTCCAACTGCAATGGGTTTCAGGAGAGTGCCCTGCTGGAAGCCGGGTGCTGGCCTGAGTCTGCTCCAGGACCTGGAAAGTATGGGGAGAGCTCCAGCATTCTGCTTTCAATGCCCAGCCCCATATTCCCATGCCGTCACCTCTCAGTGCCGCAGAAGAGGCAGCAGAAGGACCTTGCCATGCAGCACAGCAGCTGGAAACAATGACATCCACTGGAACAAACCCAAATCCTTCTTTATGGGCTCAAGGGCCTCACGTCATCCATAAAACATCACTGCAGATGTACCTGTGCTGCAGCCCCTTTGCCTTGGCTCTGTGGTTCGGCAGTATCTCTGCTGTGGGTTTCTGGCTGTGGTGATGCTCCTGGCACCCCAAGCTGTGCTGCATCACTCTGCCCACTGCAGGGGGCTCTGCTGGGTGTCAGCCAACCATGTGCCATGGAAACACACCTGGCACCGGGGCTGAGTGATGGACCAGTTTATTCCTATTGCTTTCTGCCAGCAATATCCTAAATAACACGCTCTCTGGCCTCGGGCCCACTTCAGGTGCATCACTGCTGATGTGAGCCCAGGGCTGTCATGGGGTTGTTGGGGACCAGCCAGCACCACCCCACTCTTCCCTGCCATTCCATCCTCAGCCCAAATCTCCCTGTGCTCCCCAGTGAGGAAACACGATGGCACAGCCCCTCATCTACCACACTGCTGCTATCCCTGCTGTGAAACTGGGGAGGGAAGGAGAGTGCACACTGCAATGCCCTGTGGGTTGGTCAGGGGTGCAGCAGGCACCTGAGAGCACACGGCAGAAGCTGGTATATGAGCTCAGCAGCAACCACTAGAAAAAAAATCAGATCCAGCACAAAGCACCAGCAGGAACTTGAGTTTCCCCTTCCTTCAACAGAGAGTGCAAAACCAACACATTGCACGTCCCTTGCAGCAGGGCATGGATGTGCAAAGCCCACCCCCAACCCCCAATCGTTCCCAGCCCTTTGCACAGCAGCAGTAAATTCGGGTAGGACAGTTACCTTTTATTAGGCTAATGAAATAATGGCCCTATAAAGCTCCTGGACCTTAAAGGTCATTCAGCCAAGCGCAGGGCACAGCAGTGCTCCCGGAGGGGTGGAAATGAGGGTGGGATGCTCACAGCACAGAGGGGTCCGACACGCTTCTGGGGGGGATCTCACCTCTATGGGGCCCTCCTTATTCACCTGCCAAGCTTCTCATTTCCCCTGTTTTTCCTCTCCCCTTTTCCTCCTTTGCCAGGATCCCTCCAGCAGAGTGCTGTGACCGCGGGGAAGAACTCATCCCCTACTCGCCCCAAACTCCCCCCTCCCCACCCTGTTTATATTAACCACAAATTGGCTGATTTCCCATAATATGACACAAGTCACATTAATGTGGCACATTTGGCTGAGACTTTAAGCGCTCAAAATCTGGAATTGAAAAGTTATGGTTCCCACAGCAACCACAGGTAGCAATTATCCTAGTGCTGCAGATTTCCAGAACAGAAGGAGTATTTGCTTTCTGCAGCCCTCCCCTACCCGTACAGCAATGTGTTCGAGCACAGAATTCAATGTATTTTCCTTTTTCTGTGTTTTCAGCTGTTTGCACCTTGGAAGTCTTTTCTTTATCAACATTTTTGAACAGCTTATTTTTTTTATTTTTTTAAACTACTGCTACAGAATACAGAACATCCTAAACCACATCATGCTTCATTTATTACCACTTGGCCCCACTCTTTGCAACACGCAGAACTCCCCGCGTTGGCTGCACTGTGCTTTCTCTCTTCGTATCACATGCAATGAATATCACTGCAATAAAACTCATTGTTTCTGACACCCCTTGTTAATTGCAGCTTCTCATAGAGCAGAATGATCACTGTGATCGTTGTGGATGCGTGCAGCCCATGTGTTTCCTGGCAGGGACGCACAGCAACACCGCTGCATGGAGGCACTGCAGATGCCACGCTTGCAACAAAGTGCAATGTTTCCACCAGGATTTTTGGGAACTGTCAGGGCTCCCCAAAGTGAGCTCGTGGCATCACTGTGGGTAACAGAGCAGCAGCTTGCTGCAGGGTTAGTACTTTAGTTTGTCTTTAATTAGCTAATGAACAACCCCTTATCTCCATGACCCGCTCTCCTGAGCAGATCCATCCCTGCCCTACTTTGGGAGGTGCTCTTTCATTTGGTGAAATCCAGAAACATTGCAGTCACCTGGAAAATGTTCCTGCTTGCTCCCAGCTTAAGATGCAGTTACACGCTCACTCTGCCTCTGCAAACTGCCTTTGGTCCCCTCCCTGCATTACCAGCTAAATTGCAAAGATTGAGCCCTGTTTTCTAACCCAGCTTTGCTTTCTGCCTGCTTCATTGGTGGCACTCGTTAGGACCAGGAGCAGCCCCAGCACCTCCATCCCGCACAGCTCAGCTCAGCTCTTCCCGTGGCGCTCAGCTTGGTGGCAGAGGATGAATAATTAAAGCCCACAGCTCAGCAGCTCGCCTCTGTTTAACGTGTATTAATGTTGCAAACTGTCTCGCCGAGTTTAGAACATTTGTTATAGACTTGGTCCTCTTACAGCCACGATGCAGCACCTGAATTAAATTTCTGCTGTCAGATTTGATTAAAAATTAAGCTGAACACAGTTGTAGGGAAATTAAATTAACATTCTTCTTGAATAATACCATATAATTTAGTGCAACAATTAATACAATTGAGTCACGCAAGAGCTGATGTATGTGTAGTGCAGCCCAGGCTTGGAGGCAGCAAGGAAACTTTGCCGTGTCCTGCTGTGGGGAGCCTGAAATGGAGAGTGGATCCACTGCCATGTGAGCATCCCCACCACAGGGCAGCACTGCGTCTCTGGAGGCACAGCCACCCTGCAAGGTGGGCTTCTCCTGTACAGCTTTTGGAGAACATACAGCCAGCAAACAACAGAGGTGTCTGGAAATCTCTTTTAGCCCAATGCCAGCTGCTATGATCAGCACGACCATCCTTATCCTTCCCCTCCAACACAACACACATCCCAGTTGCAGAGGATTTATGCCATCCTGACGGGATGAGCGTAAAGTAATTTGTTCCCCATCATTCTGATGAAACATCCACATCCCCAGACGCTGCAGACAATGGAAATTGCAAAAGCACATCTTGACCACGTCCCAGGTGCTGCTCATTCTGCTCAAACACGGTGTGATTGATTTTCAGCCCTCAGCTCAGAGCACGTCAGGATAATCAGAAAGGCAGCAGTACGAGCACCGTGCTCAGACACCCCTGCTCTGGGGTCACTGGGGCAGCTGAGAGCCCAATGTTTGGGAATGCAGCCAATCCCTTCAGCCCCCAGTACTTCCCAAATGAGAGAGCCTTTCCCTGCATGGCACCCCCAGACCTCCCCATGCTACACCCCAGCAGCTCACCAGGTGTGCACCAAACACCTTGTTGTGATGCTCCATGTGCCACAGCCCAGCCAAATACACGGGGCCAGTGATCAGCCTCAACATCCTTCACCCGATCACAAAGCCATAGAATCATCACAGCATTGCAACAAGACATCCACAGGGAAAGCATCGCCTCTCTCCAGGGGCTGAGCAATTCCGGACGGTTTCTATTTCTTTGCAGCTTTCACAGTGAATGGAGACAGCTCACACACCAGGCTTTCAATGCACGGCCCATTTAGGATTGAAAAATAGAGATAGGTTTATACACAGAACGGGAACGTTTCACAGAAGCTCTGCCTCTCGCTATCTCTTCAAGAATTATTGCTCCTTATTATCCCCCGACAATAGGAGGATCTGCTTTCTTGCCAAGGTGAGAGCGATCGCTTCTCCTGTCATTCTGCAAAATGGAAGAGGAAAATAAAGCCAACCCCAGGGCTAAGCTGTGGGTTGGGGCATGGCCCTGCACTGCTCCCACCCCATACAACCCAGTGCCACCGGGAGCAGCAGGCAGAGCGGCCCAACGCTGACTCACCCGCTGTGGGTTTGTGCCATTAGCAGCATTCTGCAAACGTCACTCTGACTGCCCGCTGTTCTGAGGGTATTTTTGGCTGCTGTGAGCTCTGAGGGCCGTCGCACAACCCGCTCATTGCTGTGGCTCTGAGCATCTATTTATACCCGCATGCATGCAGGCACAGAGGTCTGGCTCTTCAGGCAGCAATGAATTAACAAGTTGCCGGTCAGCCTGCTTCCTATTGCTGCCTTCTGTGCTGTTCTCAGCCTTTCCACAAAGGCCTGGCTGGGCACAAGGTGTGCACCCAGGGATGGGTCACAATGCTGCATCCTCCTCCAGGTGACACTGCACAGCAGCTGGGAGCTGAGCACAGCGCATCCCATCACACATCCAGCTGGTTGGCCTCTATTAGGACAGAGCTCACTATAGAGCTGCCATGACTGGGTGCATCCCATGCCACATCCCAAGGCAGCACCCACACCTCCCCTACATCCCACGCTCACCACGCGGGTCACAGCAGCACATCCCCATACACTGGACACTTCCCAAGCCCTTTCCCCTGACACCATTTCCCAGCAGGTCTCCCCTCCCCTCTACCCAACCCAGGATGGACAGCGAGCAGAAAGAACCCAATGCTTACATTCTCCCTCCCTAAAATTAACGCCGGGCTCCGAGTTGTGTTTGATGCATCTCAGCCCACATCTGCCCATGGTGTCTCAGCTTCATCCTCCTCCAGCTGAACGCTCTTGCCTCAGGTCTTTAATAAGAGGAGTTTTGCTGTAGCTTATTATCGCTAAAATTAAATGTCACCTTGGGTTTTCCTCGCTCACTTTAGCACACTCTGCTGCTGCCTGCTACCTCTGTAAAGGGAGATTTTATGGCTCTTCGCTCTCCGCTTCTTAAAAACTGCATGCAAAGAGGAAAATATCACCTTTTCTTCGTCTTTTTTTTTTTTTTTTTCTTAAAGATATGCACAAATTGTGCAGCTGGGACGTTCACTGCACAGCAGCTTTCTGGGAAAACTGCACCACTGTGCAGCACTGATGCAAATGGATTATCAGTGGCAAGGAAAAAAAAACAGGTGGGAAGCAAACATTCTGCACTGCTTTATTCAGACCCACGGGACTTCAAATCATCCTAAGTGTGGGCAGCGTTCAGCTACAAACCCTCACCCCAGCCTGCTCTGCTGCCCTGACCGTGGCATTAGGGGCTGTCTGTACAGCTGATGGGGCTGAGCTGCAGTGGTGTGAGGCTGTTGCTCTTTCAAGCCCAAAGAATCGTAGAATCACGGAACCATAGAATGGCCTGGGTTGAAAAGGACCATAATGATCATTTAGTTTCAACCCCCCTGCTATGTGCAGGGTCACCAACCTCCAGACCAGGCTGCCCAGAGCCTGGGTTTGGATGATGCAATGTAGATCCCATCTGGGTGTGATGCAGCGCTCCCAACTGGAATCCCTTATCTAATAATTAGTGTAATTTGTGCAACTTTACTTAAGGACAGAACAAACACAGAGCTAGACCAGAGCCCCAGCACTGCTCTGTGCCACCCCTGCATCCCAGCCCTGCAGCAGAGCTCCATGCACAACCATCTCCCTTTGTGCCACAGCAGCCACCCAATGATGCCTCTGCAAGAGGTCAATGCATTCCAACTCTGCGCTGGGAGAGCCCTGCATTAAATATCACTGCTCACTGCTTTCCTTTCTCAAAGCAGGCTTAGGGCTGAGTGAGCTCAGGGGCTTCACCCAGCAGCTCTGTGCAGCTCTGTAACACCTGCAGATGGATTTTCATCTGTTTGTTTTCAGGAGGATCCCCAGGTAGCCTTCCTGCTCCTGCCACCAACCCTTCCTTTAAACTATTCTCAACTGAATTCTTTCATCCTGGGAGAACACAGCTCCTCTCCCCCAAAATAACCGGGGTACGTTTGAAGTTGTTTTGCCAAGCATCCAGATCGAGCTGGGTTCATTTTTAATGACATCCTCCCGCTCCTGTTACACAGCTACAAAGATTGTTTTGATACTTCAAGAATACTTAACTCATCCATCAAAATAAACTACTGCAAACGAAATAAAAAACTGCCCCTGATTACGGAGATCACTGATCATCAACACGAGCACATTCTGTTGGATGAGATCTGGCCTGACTTCCCAATTAGTGACGATGCTGGAGCCTTCCATTGGAACCAACCGCACGAGGTGGTGAGCTATTAATTAACTGTAGCAGTTTGCTTCAGTTTTTGTCAGCTCCCAAATTGCTTTTTCTCAATGAGACAGGGCATGTGTACCAAGCAGGTGGGCAGTGAGGAAGGCGGGAGTGGAGCAGGAGGGTTCCATGTTCCCAATCATGGGACCACATGGAGATCCATGGGCCACAGAGCTGTGGGAGCTGGGCAGCAGTGCATGGCTTTGCCTTCCCATTGCCAGCATGCTGTGAGCCCAGTGCATCAATAATCCTGGATGATGGAGAGTACCACATTCCTTCTGCACCTCTGCATCGCCAAGCCAGCCTGGCTTTGTCTCCTTCATTATTGTTATTGCTGAAAAGCATAAGAATTAGTTCTCCGGTGACTTTGCACTCTAAGCTGCATTTTCTTTCCAGAAACCTTATTTTGATGTAAATGTTGTAAACAGGGGACTGGTTCGTTCAGCTGCTGAACACAAAAAGCTCATCCAAAGAACCAGATCAAGTGTGCAGTTGGCTTGAACAGCCTGACAGTCAAGTGGGGAAGTCTGCATGGGTGGTGGGAAAAGAGACAGCTGGAAGGGTTTCATTGGAAGGAGAAGTGCAAAACAGCAAAAAAAAAAAAAAGAAAAGGGATCCGGGGGTAAAACAGCCACTGTTGAAGGTGGAAAAAATGGCTGCACAAAAGCTAAGTGCTGAGGCAAACAGAGAACTCAGACCTTTAGAAAAACTGTTCAATATTTAAAGCATTTTCTTTGCAATCAGGTGTACCCATTTGGATTTCTTTTCAGGAGTTGTGTGCCGTTCCCCAAAATGACTACCAGGGGATAATTACAGCACTTTCCACAAACGAAGCACAGCCATGGAGCAGCAGCAGAGCTGTCGATAGCACAGCAGTGGTGCAGAGGCTTTGTTTGGTGCACAGCATTGAGCCTCCCCGCTCAGCAATGCGTGGCACTGCACGTGGTAAGTGATGGGGATGCTCAGACCTTGGCTGAAATCATCCCCACAGCTGCTGAATGTAAGGGTTTGAGCTTGGATCTAAAAAGATCCTCAAAATCCCAGAAAGATCCTCTAAAAAGAGGGGGAAAGGGCAAACAGATGAGCAGATGAACGACCACACCGCGCCACATCCCAGACCAAATCTGGGTGAAGCCCAGAGCCATGGGAGCACTGAGCTCTGAGCCCTCACCTCTGGGGAAGGAGAAGCAAATGGTTAATGCTGGAAAATGAAAAACAAACCGCTTCTGCTTTTATCTAATATTAGCTGGACACAGCAGATTATGCAGAACACCAGGAGAAGGAGCGCAAGCAAGATGGGTTGGTACTTGAAGTTATCCACATTATCTCGAGAACAGATCAGGCCTACTGCCCCTTTGAAGTGCTGTTACTGCTTTTAAGCATGGGGTTGGAACGCAGATTTTTGGGTGACTCCATCAGTAATTTATGCTAATAGATTTCTTATGCTTTGTGCCCATCTCCAGCCCCACCTCAGCGATGGCTGCGGAGCAGCAGTGCATGCAGATGTGAACACGCACCGAGCACTGCTGTGCTATGGCTGCACCCCAGCATGCACCCAGGCTGTGCCACGTGTCCTTCCCACAGCCCAGCATGGCATAGACAATGGGAAAAAACATATTTTTCTTCTCGACGTGTCAGCATCTCCCCATTGCAGAGCAGCAGGGCTGAAGAGTGTGGTTCTGCTCTGCGCGGCCCATGGCAGCTGCTGTCACTCTGTGTCTCACAGCCTCGTGTGACACCAGCACTGTCTTTTATTGACACACAGAAGAGCTCCCTATAAAATGCACGTGTTAAAGTTACGGTGCTGAAAGGAGAACGTTTCAGCAAAAGCTTCTTGTGAAATACAGCAGTGTAGCACATCCCAAGGGCAAAACATGCAAGAACGTACCCACTGGTACCCATGCAGGAATGTCAGGGGTTGGCTGTGGAACACCAGGGGTTGTTTGGGCAGGAGCTCACCTGTTTACCTGAGTTACTCAGCCCTGTGATGTATGCAGACCTATCCAGCTTTGGGCCCTGCAACATTTGCAGAGCGGTCCCGCAGTTACGCTGCAGCTCTGCTAACACAGCATAAGGCAGCACCACCAAACAGCGTGGGGGCTGCACCCATGCAGAGCTCCCAATGCATGCAGACCCCCAGCCCTGCTCCAACCATCCGTCCCCCACACAGACTGCACCAGCGATGGGTTAACCTCAGGCTGCAAAGCTGCTGCAGGCTTCACTTCCCCAAAGGAACACCTCCAGACAGAGGGGAGGGATCACAGCACGCCGTGAGCACTGCCCTGCTTTTAAGTGAAGCACTAAAATATAAAGTGAACCGCTTTAATGTCGAGTAATGTGAAACAAATCCCCACGGAATATCTCACCCGTGAAGGGTGATTACATCTCCTTCCCGTGTAAGGAGGACCTTAAATAACAGCAGGTCTTACAGCTTCGGGGTGGGAGAACAGACACATCACCTTCATGGCCGAGGGGCTGTGTGATGGAGGGGCAGGGAGCGAATGGGGCAGGTTAGGAGATGGTATGGGAAAGGCATCAGAGAGCTGGGAAGGAGGAGATGTGATTACTGAGCACGGGGATGGGGTGAGGGATGAGCACGGAGCTCTGTCCCCAGGCTCTGCTCACACTGAGAGGCAAGAGCAGGGGCAGTCAGAGGGGGGAGCAGAAATGAGTGGGGCTGGGGAGACCCAACCCAGTGGTACCCAACCTCTGCCATTCCTATTGAGCTCTGAACTTTTATACATAGGTGTTACACTCCAGAGAAGATGGGGAGCATCCTGTTCTGAAGGAGTTTTTGCCCGTTGTCATAAACTTTCCCATGTTTACGCTCTCCCACCTCCTCTGTAATAACAGAAGTGTAAGGGAAAGAAAAAAGCATTCATAAAACCAAAATTCAAATCAAATCTCCAATTCTACTGGAATTAACTCAAAAGGAAAAGAGAATCAATTGCAGCCCGCTCCCAGCTCTTTAAGGCAGCCTCATATTGTCTCTAACGAAACAGAAATCAATAAGAAATGCTTCTTGTGTTTTTGTTTTTTAAGCTCGATACCAGCTATGCAATTTGGTTGACAATTATGAATGATCTGTTATGTCATTCGGCCCTTTTGCTGCTGCCCAGCTTGCCAAAGCCTGCAATCATGTATTATTGCTTGCGGGGACATCTTTAAGCATTGGTTTGCTTTCCACTTTTCTACAATAATCACTCAGAAATGAACCGAATTTGCTGATCAATCCCATTGACTTGAAAGCAGAGGCTATTAATGCCTTCAGCTTGATGCCGGTTCCAAACTCCTCTGATCCATGAGTTATGAGACCCATTGACTGAGCACACACGTCTCCCCGTGCTGCTTTTTTTTTTTTTTTTTCTCCTTGATAAAATGAAGATCTTTTGAGAGCTGCATTCCCCCCAGGAGGTGCAGCTTGGTTTTAAAAACCAGCACGAGATGATAATGCCATTTCATCACAATAACCTCCTTGGCAGGTAAAAGTGACAAAGCTATTTTTGAAGTGCTTCATTAAAGATGATTTCATCTTCTTTCCAAGTCGCGCATCCTTCTCATTCATCTCCTGCTTGCCTTTTGCTGCTGAGTAGTGTGCAGTGGAGCTGGCAGGGAGCTGGGATCGGCCCCATGCAGCCCTGTGCTCCTCCAGCCACACTCAAGGTCTCCTCTGCTTCTCCCGTGTCAAGAAGATGGCTGGAATGTGATGATGCCCCGACAACGCTGTCCTCAGTGTGAACCATCCCCCTCCTGCTTATGGTCAGGAGGATGAGGAGGGCAAGAGAGAGGAGAGCACAGACTAGAAGCCTGGAAATATATATATTTCAAGGGGGAATGGCTTTAAACTAAGATGGGGGAGGTTTAGGTTGGATATGAGGAGGAAGTTTTTCACACAGAGGGTGGTGAGGCACTGGAACAGGTTGCCCAAGGAGGCTGTGGATGCCCC
>JAOWBP010031127.1:0-21964 GCA_028571105.1 Tragopan temminckii | reverse complement strand
GCTATGGCTTACAGCCAGCCTCCACCTGGTTGAGGGTTGGCCCCAAAGTCATGCTGCAGCCATCATACTCAGGGCAGAATACACAGCTTTTGCTGCCAGTATCAGTGAACCTAAATTGGTCCACTGCAGCTAAGCTAGCAGTCACGGTTTTGCAGCCCAGACAAACAGTAGGATTAGTCAACACAGCATATTTCTCTCACTACATTTAGAATATATTTCACATTTCAAAAACAAGCTTTTTTTTTTTTTTTTTTTTTTTTTTTTTTTTTTAGAGTTTACAGTTTATAACTATGTCTGTTAATGACCCACTGCTAACCCGGAGTTTTTCTGTACTTTTTAATAGCGTCTGTATTTTTCCCACTGTTTGTCAAAAAACAAAAACAAAAAAATACAAAAAAAAAATACAGATTGCAGTTTGGCTTAAGCAACCCTACTCTCCATGAAAATTAATAAAAATAATTAGAACATTTAATTAATAAACACAGAAGGAGCTCCAACCAACCACAGAATCTCCACACAGCTTGTTCATCACATTCAAAATAACTCAGCAACTACCTAATTAATATCACTGGGTCATTACACCAGCACTAAGGTTTGGTTGGGTACTGACAGCAATTGGCCCGCAGGCTATCTAGAATGAAAGGAAATACGATAAAAATTCATTTTATTTTCAATAAAACAAGCACGCTGCATGTTTGTTGAGGAAGTTGCTAATAACATAATTATGTTACTAATAGATGACAGTCTGATATGTTATTAGCAATTTGACATCTAATCTTCATGTTTCACTCGTAGATTCATCTCAAAAAAATCAAAATGTTGTTCCTACCTTATTTTCACAAGTCTGCAAAACTGATACAATAATCTGCCCAATTCATAACAAATACATACATATGATTGAGAACCCTGAATGTTTATGCTATGATAGAGTACTCCAGCCCAACACTCTATGGTTTGGATCTTAGTAGTGTATCCAGAGAAGAGCTATCTAACAGGAACACATGGCAAAGGTAGAGTCATTTGACTCTAATTATGTCACTGATATGTGCCTTGTCCCACACATTACTTCCAATGCACCATGTCACATCATTACAATTTATACATGAAGAATGTCTACTTAATTTTGTTATAGTTTTATCGGGTCTACAGGAACATGTGCTATATGAGAGAAATTTCTACATCAGATTTACAAACTCATTCCTTACAGTTATGTTAACACAAAACTACACCAAGAATCCTTTCTGCATATCCACTAGTACAAGAATACATACATACACACACATATATATATGGCCCATCAGAACCATTGTCATCATTTCAGATGTCATCTCATCAAGGCATGTATACTTGATCATTCACATAAAAAGTTTCTAACAGAGACTGTCTTAAGTTTGAACAAAATGTCCCCTATGTCTGAAAGTCTTTGGTTTTGTTGGCTTTTTGTTTTTGTTTTGTTTTTCAAGAGCTGAAAAAATATTTAAATCAATGTTCAAGTATACCTTCATATTCCCATGTTAATTAAATTCTTCCAGTAAGACAAATAATATCATTTCAGGAATATGTTAGAGATGATGTAGCTATGCTTTTCATGTATATTGGATCACTGCTTTACGGATGAGCCAAGATACTAAATTTGAAATGGGTAAAGCTCTGACTGAAGACAAATCTCTTCCCAAAACTACACTGAACTGCATTTTTCAAAACTATTCAGCAAGCACTCAGGTAGCAACGTGATGGATGCAGCAGGCCAGCCTAGATGCACAGCTAATCAATACTGCACTCTACAACAGACACTGTGTGCTTCAGAGCCCAAAGCAGGTGAGCACACGTGTACATCCAGTACCACCAACTCTTACTAATATCAGCTGGGCTGCTCACTGTACATCCCAGGTATGCACAGATGTCTTTGTGGGAGAAAAAAAAAAAAAAAAGTAGCAGGACCACTTTGATGACACGTATAGCAGATAGTGAAAAATTTACACGTGATCCTAGTTGGCTATGCATTGTTATATTATTGTAAAAGGTAGCTATTTACTGCTATATACTGGTAGCTATTAAAACAAAAAAGCAAGACAACAAAATATTTGTTTTTTCAATAAGCCAAGCACAACATAAGCACACCTCATCCACATAAATGTGCACCTACCACATTAATGGATTCTCCACTGCTTATATCACTGAAGATAAAGGTCTTCATTATATATTTGAGTAATCAATACGTTGGAATCAAATAAATTATATTTCAACAGGGAAAACAAAAATGAATAAGGTTAAATTATTGCTGTCACTTTCTATAAGCAGGTCACAGTTTCCCGCTATAGAAACCACTAACTTAATTACTTTACAACAGAAAATCAACACTGCAGCATATTTTAAAAGCCTAATTTACTTAGAGTAATAACAAAGCCCCCTCAAGGCTCATCATGTATGTCATACTATGTTTACTTTTAAGCGTTCCAGCTCAAGAACAGTATGAGAAAACCTCAGTGAATCAAGCTGATTAATATTCCGTATTTGTAAGGAGTAGTACTCAATTCACCAAGTATACATACATGTGATTTTATTAAATTTCAAAGCAATTGTTAGGTTGGATAATAAAATGTCTCCATCTTATAATCTCTTTCCCAGCAATGTAGGCTTAAAAACAGAAGCAAAAGTAGTAAATTAATACACACTAAAGGAGAGAAGGTCACAAATGAAGGATTCCAGAGTTGCAAGGCCATGGTAAGTCCTGCAAAACACAGAACTTTACATTCAAGGTAGAAGCATCCGTATCAGGTTTGCAAATCTTCAGACACATAGAATGGCAGAATGGCTGGGGCTGCAAGAGACCTAAAGGTCATCTACTTCCAAACTCCTGCTGTGGGCAGAGTTGTCAGCCACTAAATCAGGCCCCCATCCAGCCTGACCTTGAACATCTCCATGGATGTTAGATTAAAAAGTTAAGGATTATTTATTTGTTTTAATTTCTAGTACTAATCACAGTTCATAGTGCCTTCCTGCAGGAGTTGTATTTCATGAAGGTAGTCTGGAAGGGCAACCGGAGAACAGACAAGAACACAAAAAATTTACCTGGGGTAAAGAATAATAATTATTTTTAAAAGAAAAAAAAAAAAAAGGCGTTGAGGGGCCGCAAAAAAATCTCTTTTTCTACGTTTTAACTCATACACAGCTCTGCATTACAGAGCAATGTTCCTATCCTGCCAATTAGTTTCTCTCTCCTCTTTCAAAATGCATTCCTTGCTGCAAATTTCTTCCAGAAATTCTTCCAACAGCATTTCATTTTCTATTCAAAAACAGTCACCAAAATTAAGATCAATAAATCATAATTGTTTCATTAAACTATCAACTCACTATCGACTTCAGCAGAAAAATCAAAAAGACATATCCTCACCCTAACAAATTCTCTTCCTTTCAATAACAGCAGATAAAAAAACAGAAGCCATTGTGAATCACTGTTTAACTAACATGTCTTTAAAAACCTGGACTTCCTAATGACAGTTAAGAGTCAATTTGCCATTAAACAGAAGATCAAACGTATTCACTAAGCGTTGCATTACACTTGAGAATTGCTGTATTTCAATGTTACAGCTAGCTGCATACAGCCTACTAACCAAGGAACATTTTTGCTATTTGAGTCAAGATGTGATGCTTGTACCCATACAATTTGTCATCTTAGAGATTATTTTAGGCTCTTGAAGAATAGGAACGTACCTGATTCATTAGCTATCTCTCAGTAAGAGAAGGAACTGAACTCTTTTTCCAATTACATCTCTTCATATTTCAACATATTTGTTAAATTACCAAGCTGAACTTCTCTTGGAACATTTCCCATTAAAGTAATTCCCCACAGATTTTCTCAAAAGAAGCCGAAGTGTAGCAGTGGGGCACAAGTAAATCGTAATAAAACTAAGACCGATGGTCCTAACCTAATAAATGCTATGATCAGAATCATTATGTAGAGCATAATAGGATTTTTATTGCAGTACATTCACAGTGGCATTGGTAAGCTAGGTTTCAGGAAGATAATAAAGTTAAGATTATCATGCAAAAAACAGCAATTTTTTTTTTATGTTCGTGTCATTTTTATACTAATCAGTGCTCCCATTTTGATAAGAGAAAAAAAGTACATGCAGCAACTTGCATCTGACCACAGCTACAGTACAACACTCATGGGAATGTCAAACATACAGACCCTTTTATGTAGCAGAGAAACTTAATTAACTTGTTATGAACATAAATAAGTAATGCTAAAAAAACTATTTAAAAACATCAGGCTTATATAATGCAGGGCTGAAGCCTATATATCATGGGCAGTATGTGCCAGCATGGAAAATGAGGTTCACAGGTCTATATGCCTGGGATTGTCTTCAATAATTTTTGGTGAAGCAAGCCATAGACTAATAATCAGGCTTATTGCCTTAAGGAAGCTTTTACAAGTCCAACAAATCAACTAATATCAAATACTATGTAAATTATTGACTCCTGTTTTCAGATGGCGTATATACTCAAAAAATTAAAATAGCCCTGGAAAATGAGACAAGAGTAGAAAAACTATGTATCATACCACATCTCCACTGAAATTACTTTTCCATCAAGAATAATGTCAAACATTATGATCTTAGCTTTTCCAGAAGCTGTTACAAATCTTTATAATAATGCAATGGACATAACTATTCTGTCACCATTAATTCAGAGCTTTATAAATATGAGGGCTGCTCTGAATGCAGTGCTGCCTATGCTATTATGTTGGCTACAACATCTGAAGTCAGTTGGTAGTATGGCAATAGAGAATGAACCTTTCAAACAATATTCCCTTACATTTTGTTGCCATGTGACAAATTGCAGTAGAGGGGCAGACTGATATAATGGTGTCTGACACGAAGTACAGAGGTAGCAAAGGTATGGAATTTAAGTACTCCATTCAGAAAAAATGGCAACCATTAACATTTATCAATGCTTGCTGAATGTTTATGGAGGTGAAACAGAGGATGCGAGCACAGTGATGCAGTGGGTGGTGTGCTTCAGCAGTGGTGACAGGGATGTGAAAAATGTTCCAGATGTTCATGTAGATTTTTATGAGCATGGAATGCAGGTTCTTGTTTATCGTTGGTAAAAAATACATAGCTAATAGTGATGACCATGTTGAAAAATAGCATTTTGTAGTTGAAAATTTGTTCAACCACATCTTTATGGGGTTTTTCCTATCTGCTGTAGTTTTCATGGAAATAAATAGGAGGCATTACTTTTGGAGCAACGAAGGTATGCAAAAGTAACCAAATACAAACAAGGTAAAGCACAGCATGCTGGAGAATATTATTTATGCAAAATTGTTCCCCTAGTTAATTTGTCCACAGTGGACCCAGGAAATCATCACTTTTAAACATTATGATTTCTTATAAAAAGGTTTTTTTTGTTTTCAATCCATGTTTCTTCACCCATGTGTTCACTTTCTATAACCCCATAGTAGCATTACTCACTCCTGGTTAAAATGACCTTTGTTAGTTTTATCCTCAATCTTTTTAGCTAGTTAGTTAGGAAACAAGTTATTCAGGATCACAAATATTGCTTTTACAGCCCTCTATACTACTCTTCTTTTTATCAAATACAATGAGACAGGTGTCTTCTCCTTTGAACAGATATGCAAACAGGCTTACAATGGCACAACACAGTGCTTAAATACAAACATTATAGAATTATCATGCAGAGAAAAATGAAAACAAGAGCATAATTCAATCAGCAATGGTATGTCTATAATAATTTCCTGCATAAATTTGCAGCAAAGGAGGGAGCAGAACTGAAGATATTGCACACCTGCAAGAATAACTGTCATAAACTCCTCTTCTGTCAGAGTCTGCATAAATGTACAGAATGGATATATACATTTGTGGATGGAGAAAGAAACAGTTAGAAAATAGCAAGTGAAAGCAAGGCTCGCTGTCACTGTGACAGTGTCACTGGCACGTCACCATCATAGGAAGCATCACAACAGAGTACAAACTCAGAGCTCTACATTGTGATCAAGCATAAATCTCACATGTTTTATGCTCCTTGAATCTTTTCAAGTTACCAGGACTTACCTGCTTATGGAAAAAGGAAGTCAAGATTCCCTACTGCAAGCACCCTGATTTACCAAGAGCTTGGATAAACCTGTTCTAAAATTCTTTTGAACACATTGAGAGTTCACCATAGCCATCACTATTAATCAATGCAGTGCACAAAAGCAATCATGTTATACTCATGCCTCAAGTCACAGCCTCCTTATTTGAAGCATGTTATTCCAGCAGGCACGAAATCAAGTTACAATTGTATAAAGAAGTAAAATATAATAATAAGTATATAAATGTATATATAAAAGTTATAGTTTTTTTGTTTGTTTTGCAACTGTCTGGTGGCAGAAGTCATTCTAAATATCTAGAAAACAAAATGAGTCTGCCTTTGGTGCTGTGTAGTTACAAGAAATTTTCACAGGTACAGAAGAATTCCTTTTAATAATTGATCATATGAAGGCAAAAAGCAATGTTAAAGAGTACCTTTCTGACAAATGGCACAGGTATTTACAAATCAAACTAATAAATGCATACTGTTCCTACCTTTCTAAGGAAATGACTCTTTGTTATTTCCAAGTAATTGTACTGAACACATTTCCATATTTCATGTTACTGGAATTATAACATCTCTTTGAAGATATCCAATATTTCTCTGTCTTACCAGTACGATGGTGATGTTGTTCTTCTAGGAACTCCAAATCAAGCATTAGGTCATCTTCATCTAACTCACAGGAACCCAGATTATTCAAAACATCCTAATAAAAACAAAACAAATAAGCAAAAGCATTGAAATAGATGAGTCTAAATCTCTTCTGCACAATCAAACCTGGAAAATAAGTTTAAGAATTTGCTACAGGAAATTTTTCTATTTACATTTGACTAGAGAGAAAAAAGTATAAAACACTTGGCCAAATAGAAATGTATTTGTCACTATTCTCTGTTTTTCAGGATCTTGAATATCTAAAGAGGAAAAAACAAACAAAACAACACAGAAGCAAGCAGAACACAAAATTATCAGTAGCTGTTTCTCATTAAAAGTTGGAATTATAATCAGTATCTGCCCTTACAGTGTTATCTAAACAGAGATCTGCAGTTCTTTATCAAAGGCATAAAGATACACAAGTATAGGATCACCAGAAAATCCAGGTATGATCAATCAATTCAGTAATTTTGAAGTATTCGTGTGAGCGATAAAGGCTTGCAGTGACAGAGAAGAAAGCCTGACTACGTGGTGTGGTTCCTTGGGTCCCCAGTCTCTTTTTGTGATTTACTGTGTTTGCAGTCATCTGAGGCAATCATTTTCTCTAGTCCTTCTCCTGACTATGGAAAAGAAGGAGAAGAGGCTACCATTTTCTCTATCAAACTAGTCCCTATCAAACTAAATTTGTTGTACTCAAGGGATGAAAACAGGTTATCATCTTACATTTTCCTCCCATTTATGTTTTTATTCTATGGTCAAGAATCTATAATTAGTATGATATGATTAAAAGAAAAATGTTTTGTAGTAAGGGAAATTAGTACTATCACATAACATCAGGTACATCTACTGCATTTCTTCCGACATGATAATATCATGACATTCATATTCTTCTCCACAGTCACAAACGTCTAAACCAAGATAAGACCTGCATTCTGCAGCTAGCATTTTGTTTGAAAATCTAGAAGTGATACCACAACCAGCATGATTCTTCGGTCATTCACAGAGGAAAATATACACTGGACTTGTCCATAATACATTGGCACCATACACATCACTTATGTTCCCCATTCAAATGTAAACCAAAGCATGTAAAAGGATCAGGTGATTGTTTCAATGCATCAAGCTGCTTTTGGGGGCTAGAAATCCCTACAGATATCTGTTGTAGGGAAAGCAAAGAAATGTAACAGCATTATACCACAAACTAGCAAAAGCCCTTTATGACTTCAGTTCCAACCATACTTTTTCATGTTCCTTCTAATTCTTTCAAGTAGTTTTCCCCCATAACACGTCAGTCCCTATTCACACTCAAAGCTTGCATTTATTCAACTCTTTTGAGTAATAATTTCTTTAAATTCTATTTTCCGCTCTTTCAAAAAGAACATATAGGCAACACGAGGACCTCTTGCATCATTTCCCTTTCTTTTCACTAGCGTGAGAATACCTCTTCTGAAGTGCAGAACCCATTGTTAATGCTCTTCTTATATTTACAGATACCAAGCACAGATAGTAACAATTGTCAAGTGTAGAAATTTCCCAACAATGCACAAGCAGTGCTGTATGCATCACCTGACCGTTACAGTTGCACCTAACACAGAACAACTTATTCCTTTTATCAGAGAGCTGCTGGCAAGCCTTCTTCATAGAAACTATTTTCTTCAAGCCAACAAAATGCAGGCTTTCAATAACCAAATTACTTATTACAATCCAGTACATAAGCATAGTAATTACATCGAATACAGGAAATAGGTGCATTGTGTCAGGTTATGGTACCCAATACCTACACTGACACATACCTTTCTAGTCTGGATTTATGTTAATATATAACAAAGTCGAAGTAAAACTAGCTTAATTAAAAAAAAAAAAAAAATAGTTTCTCTGTGTTAAACCAAAGCAAGACAACATGCACTGCTCAGTGTTACGGATAGCCTAAAACTTAAGTATCTTCTAAATCACCGTTGGGGCTAGTGGAGTACTGAAGACTGAAAATGTCATTTAGGGTTAATGTGATCATAACCAAATACTTTACAAAGTATAAGCAGCAAGGCACTACTCGAATTTGTTTTCTGTTCTAAGAGACATGACTGAAGTACCTCTAGTCCAACTGTTTTTCCAGAAGGAGAATCAATGGTTATCCATACAAACATGCAGAAGAACTTCTTTACACTAAGGGTGATGTTGCACTGCAACAGTTTTCCCAGAAAGATTATGGAGTCTCCTTGTGGAGATATTCAAGACTCCTCTAGACACCTACCTATGTGACCTATTGGAGGGAACATGCTTTAGGAGGGGGCTTGGACTCCATCTCTGGAGGTCCCTCCCAAATCTTGCAATTCTGCGATTACGGCAAGTTAAGAGCAAATGAATGTAACAAAATAGCATCTAAATAATGGAAGAACTTTTTGTTCACTTAATTTAGACACTACTAGTCAGTCAAAATAACGTATAATCAGAGAATGTACAACTTACTTCATTTCTATGTTGTTTTATAAATAAAAGCATTCCCGTGAACAAGTCCAGAAGAACAATCCCTGCAATTTTAAACATCTAAAAGCTTTTCATGTCAAAAAAGATGAAACATACAGGCTTGTTCCTTATTTTATATCTCATAGCCAACCAAATTAATCCATATTGTTAGCAATGCTGAACATTATTTGATCTTCTCCGTAACAATAGTAATGAGTATGGTTTCATGCTAATTGAGTATATATATGCTACACTTTGTGCATTCATGCATGGGTGGAAATCTTGGGAGACTGTCTGCAATCAGTAGAAAATACAGTGATTCACTATATTAGGCCTCATCTTCTAAGCTGAAGCAACTCCACGAGGTGACATGAAATAAGATCAAGAAGTTTGTACACAGGACTCCTTTATATGTACAAATCAACACTTGACAGAGGGAGTTTCTCTAGCTGCTAGATGAAATGTGTCCATTCTGTCAGATCAGCAGCCTCTTTCTTCTCCTTATCCACTACCAAGGAAGAATACTGACTTGCAAACAGTTGCTCCACAGATACAGACTCAGGAATGCATAAAAGCACATCCAAGAAGAGGCACAGTAGTTTGCTTCCCAGGTCTGTCCTAACACTAATATCTTTCTGAAAACATGTACATTTATAATAAAACGAAAACACCTCAAGACTGGCCTGCCCAATGCCACCGAACAGCTCTGATATGTCTTTCACTCCTTTGCCTCCTTGCTATGTACCATTATTCCCTGCATATCCTTTGTTGCTATGACAATTAGTAACAATTGTAATTTCTTTTAAAACTTAATACCTCTTGACCCTCTACTCATTCTCCCACAACTGCTACTACAGTCTTTGAAGATTAACATAATTAAATAACAAAAAAAAGAGGGATAGAAAGAAGAGAGATTAAGTCTTAAATAACATTCACAGCGAATAGCTTAAAGGCATTGTCACAAAGAAAAAGGGATGAACACTTCCATCAGGGTCCCAAGGAAATGTCTGTTGTCTATTTACGGTGATATATCATTTATTTATTCATGGAAGTAAATTGTTTAGTGAAAGCAGAAGCTCTGCAGCAAAAATCTCTTGACTTTCTAATAGCCCCTTTATAAGCCTTGAAACCCATTTCCTACTTTTCTGTCTCTTTCCCACTTGACTTCTAGCACTGTTTTGCCTTTAAAGTGCATCAGAAATTTACATGATGGCGCTTTTTTCTTCCAATTTATTAACCTATTCCTCATACTGCAACACCTATTCCTCTGCAACAGCATCGGTAACTAAACTCAAAAGAATATTCAGTGGTATATTTCAGTAATATTTTTAGTAACAATTTTTGTATTAAAGATTTTAGCAACAACAAAACCTATAAACTATTTTTTTTTCATCCAGATGCTAAGTATCTCATTCAAATCATTGGCCTCAGTGATATTTAGTTTAGAAATATAACCTCAGAATACTTTTACTATAGAAAGAGATGCAATGACTCATACTGATATATCACAGAAAAAGCTGAAACATAACAGGGATAGAAACACAGGTCCTCCCAGTATTGTATGCTTACTCAGCATCACTGAAAGGGACCTTCCTTCCGATCTTGAGATCCCTCCCTACCTCTGTCTTTTTCTTGTCCTAGCTTCCCTTCTTGTAATCACAAGGAAATTTAGTGAGCAGTATATGAATTCTCTATGCTTTTCCAGAATAGTCAAGTACTTCAATACTTTTTGCCCTGTTGCAGCTCAGAGTCTACAACTTCTAGGAAGTTTGAAAGCTGCGTTAAATAAGAACAGCCATGGTAATAAGTACATATGAAGTGTCTAAGGTAACTCAACTCACTGTTAGTAAAACAACAAAAAAAATGTAACATTTTATTTATGAAGCCCCTTTTATGATGGTCTAGCATTATTATTCCAAGTAACCAATTTATACACCTAGTAAAATTACTGCTTATGGAATTATACTACGATAATTTAAAAAGTTAGTACCCCTATATTAAAAAATGACAATAAAACATACATATGAATATAAAAATACACAAAAGTCTATTGTTTTATCAAACAATAATATTTAGCCCTAAAATGGACCTATCGAGATCATATAAACTGTACAATACATATAAACAAGACAGAAAATCCATGTAAAACTGAACATTAACAACTAATATTGGAAATCAAGATGAACAATTGGTTTTAGGCGACTAATTGGCCCATTTTAAATGTCCCGAAACAAACAGAGCCAAATAAAAGATTCATTTCTTTATGTTTGCACACATTTTTGTTCTCATCTTCCCTGCTTCTAAACAAAGTAGACAAAGGTTCTCTGCCATTAGCAGCATCTTTGGAGAGTAGTATGCATTATTCTGTAATTTTATTGTAATTAGCATGCAGTCCCTATTCAATATCATGTTCAATGGCTTGTGTTCCCTTTCATTTTTTATGCTGGCATCTTGAGGGAGGCTCAGCACTGACATATTTTTCTATTTGAGCCAAGGGATGCAGGCTGTTTCCTGACCAGTGCCTTCATACACAGGCTGCTACTGGGACCTGACAAGTGAGAGATTTCCATTCTATTACAGTATAATGACATTGCAACAAAATCTTGACCACTGCTTAGAAATAGTTTAAGATCTTTGAGATCGAGGCCCAGTAAGCAATTCAATGAAGCAACAAGACTGAAGCATCCACACATTTACAATTACACTGTTCATTGATATTTGTCAGTCATAATGACTGATGAGGGCATTCACAAAAGTCAGTGAAAGTTAATTGGGGTTATACGTACATTGATATAATCTTACTATCGTGAGCTCAAATACACAGAGTACATTTTAATCATTACTGTTGCTTTTGCACATGTAATCCTGAAGAAAAATGTCAAACTAAGACCTGTGCTCAGCAAACACGCTAAAGAACTGGTCTTTTTTCTGGAGCACATTTTGCCATGGCCCTTTCTCTAGTGTGCGACTGGACAAAATCCTCACTGCTGCCAGAATTCCAACCAAGTGCATGAGCTCTGTTCGCAGGAGTCCCATTCTGAAATACTTATCAACAGCAGCTTCATTTTACACAGATGCATTTTTTCCTCAAGAATCTCTACGCCCATTTTGCTGCCAACTTTAGATTATAAGGAAAGCCCTACACTCCAGAGAAATAAGTTTTAAAAGCCTTTTTTTTTTTCCTGATATAATAGCCTGTGACTCATTGCTTAAGTGATTATGTAGGGAATCACTGACATTTCAAAGATAGCTTATAACTACAAGAAATTAAAAATAATTCAAGTCCTTTTTCTGAATCATCTTCCTCTGTGCTGTTACTCTTACCCATTTTCTGAACAAAGATTTTCACATCTTATTCTGTTTTGTTTTGTTTCAAAATGTAAGGGCTTACTACTGAAATCTCCCAATTGAAATGAGGCACTGCAAAAGAGTTAATCAAATTCCTCTTTGAAAGAAAAATAGCCTGGTATTATATGCATAGTAGCATTTCAGTATTTAACATTATAGATTCCTTTTCTTCTCTCCGTAGAAATATATGTGGAGAGCTATTTGAGATCAATGCTTTTGAAAGAGCACAAAGAAAACACACTCTAGGGAGAATAATTTGATTCTGTTCTAAGAACATATGTATGACAATTCACCTGTATCTACTCAGGGTCACCGCATATCTGATGCTGGAAAAGATCAGAATTAAATACTTATTTCAAGTCTCAAATGATTTCTAAAGACTGCCAAAAGATAGTACTTCATCAAAATTGTACTCTGCAAAGAAACCTGGCATACAATCAGCATAAAAATGAAAACTCTGAGATATACTCAAGGAAAAAGAAAGACCTTGAGCTATTTAAAGTAATGTTAACTCCTAGAACTGTACCTGAATAATTCATGGACATAATGAAGTATTTCCCCTTCTGCACTCTCCCACACACTTCAAAGAGAAAATGAAAGTACGTGAAACCCAGCAAACACAATCTTCACCAACAGTATAAAAATCTCTGTATCAAGTGTAAAGCTTCTCCATGCTTTTCATATACCAAGAGCAGCTTAAAAGTGCTCTATTTGTCTGAATAGCACCACCCAAAAAGCATGTTTTTCTCTAGTCACATATACAGGAAACATCAGAAAGGTAAAAAAAAAAGAAAAAAAAATCTTGTAACATTTGCTAAGAACATTTTCTGCAGCTAACGTGGAAATTCGTTTATACTATAAATTAATGTGCCCCGAAGACCTGAAGACAGAAGATTATCAGAGGAGGCAACTGTTCAACTATAGAGCTCAGATCCATCATACTACTTTTCAAAATATTTTTGCACATGTATTTTTAGCTATGCAAGGAAAGCACACTATTTTCTATCCTATCCTTGTTTCTGTCCTTTTGATTCTCTCTGTGCACTAAATCGACATGTGCAGTGAAGCTCCTTTTGCCTGAACAATTATAAATAATGGACTCTCTTAATGTCTCAGTTTACACTCACCCACCCAGGGTTCATTCTGCTGCAATACGATCTGCTTGCTGAAACCATAAAGGAGTAACAGAACACAGAGCCACCGCTGGCGGCTGGAATTGACAGCGCTGCTGTCAGGACATACAATGTGGTGTCAATCAGGATCAGACCACAGAGGGAAGTGGCACTTAGCTTCCAAAGTCCCTGGGAAAAAGCATTAGAACAACAAATATGCATATATACACAACACCAACATTCCTTCTCCTGTGTTAATCAATTTTCCTGTCACTAGAACAGCACGTATGGGGATGATACTTCATAAGGTACTTCAACACCCAGGGGTGACCAGCATCTTCCTCACCCCCCTACCACAGACTGGCAGCTCCTCTCCTGCATAACACCTGGAGGGACTACCAGCCCATGCAAATACATTTCCTGCTCTTTGGTCATCCACACGCTACAACTCTGTGGAGGATAACATGCAGACAAAAGCCAAAGATAGGACATGAAACCAGAGCAAGCCGTGGCTCCAAAATTAAGATCGCCTATGATCTTAATCATAAATGAGAAACATCCAAGATCCCCACCCCTTAATCTTGGGGAGGAGATTGAGAGGCACAAAACCACCAAGGATGGGCAAGGAAAGAGGTGAAAGAAGAGGCTAAACACGTTGTTTTCAGCTTCCAACTCTGCAGAGAGCAAGAGCTTGCTGCCACAGCCTCATTGAGGGAGATGCCAAAGACCATGGCCATCCCCAGCACCTGTACCCTGGAGAAACTGCCTCATTTGCCAGTCTCTAAACAGCCCCATCATTGCAATCTCTAATTACCAAACTCACAGACATGTATGCACAGGCTTGCGCACCCATTTGCAACACATGGGCTAGCTGCACAGCCAGATAGCTCTTACAGAACTGGGAGGCAACAGATGCCCTCAGCATTTAAAATTTGCTGTCCTTTCTGCTTCAATTAAAGTATTTAAATGAATGCAGGTTCAAGTTAACTCCTAGATTAGAAGCAGTTCCTGACAAAGCAGCACTCACTTAACACTGAATTAGCTATCAAGAAATAGCATATCAAAGTAAAAGCCACATATAAAATGTGTACATGCTTCTCTGCACCAGAAAGCTTGATATTTGAGTATGCGAATAAAAAGCAAACAGTACAGTCAGAGGTATTTCGTTGCTTGTTTGCCATTTTTACAAATAATTCTAGAGTGTCCAGATTCACTTTCACTGTAATAGAATCACGACAAGTGGATCTTCTGCATTCAAAAAGAAAAAAGATACATACATTTTTCATGCATCAAGCTATAATTTTCACAGTTCTAAGAAGAAAAATCTTCTGTTGAGAAAGTATGAAAATGTATTCAAGTAAATGAAATAAAACTTCAAATGACCAAATAAAGCCGACTTGAATCGATTTTCTTTTTTTCTTCAGACAAGCATACATATGCTTTCCTCCCAGCAGAGGGACACATCTGCAAAACATAACTTGCTTTGTGGATTAGTTACTGTTTTTACAGCTTTTGTAATAGGCAAAGCACTATGTAAGTGTTCAAGTACAGTCATTAGGATCACACAGCTTTCGGAAAGTTTTGTACATCTCCTGTGCCAGATTTTTCTGCCAGACACAAAGCTCCTTCGGTATTTGTATCCTGCATTGATATTGAATGCAGTTCAGTTTTTTCTGTGTTTGTATATACGTTAGGGATGCATGTATGACAGGTCATTCAATAAATGTATTGGTCAAATAAAGTTTTCCAAAACCACTCAAATTAAACACAGGACTTATATCTGCCTTCGGGCAATTGATATTGAGTGCTAGAAACTTCTGGCTCTATCCTGGTAGCACCCAAGTCTATGACTCAGCCAATCTTTTAAGAGTCAAAGATCAAACATCTAATGAGCGTTGGATTATATTTCTCTCTTGTCTTGGCCAGGAGAACACAGAGAGGAAAAAGAGGTTTAGCCATTTAAGTAGGTAGGAGCTGTCCTTACTAAAAAGAAAAAAAAAAAAATTAAATTCAGGGGATACGAGAGGCAGAACCTTAGAATTTATAATCTTGATAATCCACCCCTGTTCTAAGAGGTAAATCTTAGTAATCTCTTTAAAGAACTTTTTTTTTTCTTTTTTTCCTCCACAAACCACCAAAGAGCAACTCACCTTTAGCCTGCCATCCTTTCTCGTCTGGCAGAGACAGTGTACTGACACAGTGGACTTCGAGTCTCATTTCTCCAAGCAAAACCTATATTGCTTACACTAAGTTTTCAGCACTTCCAAAAAACAACACAGGAAAAGGTATGCATGTGGTATCAAGCTTAAGATTTTATCTATTATTCTTACAAGTAATCTTCTTCCCAGATGTCATCATTCTAGTGGAGTCAGAACTTTTAGATGCCAAATGAAAATAACCTATCTTATGGCTTTATTTCTAAAAGGCTACGTACTCACTACATTCAAAAAAGTAAAAAACCTTAAAAACATGTCTAATTAAATAAAATATTTTTACAAAGTAATGGGAAAATGTAATACTTCTTTCCTCTCAACATTACCATAAGACAATTCAAGACTGAACCGTCTGCTTCTAATTCTCATTCGTAGCCTGTAATATTGGTGATAAATCAGCAAAAATTGAGCCCTGTAAATGAAACCACAAGTGACCCTTTACTGTAGCTTTGTTAATGCAATATCATAATAGATATGCTATTGCTAATATTATTTGAATTCTTTCTGTTTCCATGGTAACTTTGACCTACGGCTGCTCTGGTAAACAGGGTTTTAAATCAGTCTTTGAGAAAGGCTTCTGCTGAAATGTCATTTTTCCACTACTGAATATTTTTCCCAGTTTCTTTGTTCTGTTCTTTTTCATAAAGAAAAGCTGTAACGACAATTACTGATTAGTTTAGCTATTGCAGCTGAACGAGCTGTGAAGTGGGAACTTGAAGAGGCAAGACATCTTGCAACAGATTTCACTTAACATCAGCAGTATGATATTCCATCTTGAAGGGGTATGTAAATCTCACAGAAATTAAGGAAAAAAATCCTTTGTTGGACATTTTGCAATGCATGCATTTCATGGGCTACCCTTCTATATGTTTAAAGCCTTGATGCTTAAAATTGTTCTCTTACAGTATCTATATATGCATTTTCTTCTAACAAATATTTAGCCTTTCATACATCAGAATGGACGAAAATTATGAGACAAGTACACTGGTATCAGCCACCTGCCTTGTACATCTGAGCTCAGAACAGCAAAATCTGTGGATTCAGCTGCCAATCGTCTTGCCATCCAACACTACTAACAACTAACAGACTCTGGTTGAGTCAAAGTATTTGTCCCAAAAAAACTGTTGATCAAGTCAGGATACAGACAGCTTTCTAAAAAGTATGTACTGTTTTGCCACAAAACAAAACAAAGCAGCTTGTCTCTGCTCATAGATCTTTTACGTGCAATTCCATTTCCATTTATTTTGGTTCATTGTGGAACTTCGCTGTTTAAATGAATCTCCAAGATTTCTTTGACTGTTCCCATTCATCCCATAAATATAACTGAAATATTGTTCTTATAATAAAGAACGGCAAAGAAACAGCATATTTTTGGTTTAAAAGGAGAATGAACGAGAATATAAACTCAATAAACAAATTACTTATGTGTTGAAGGCTCTCAAGATGGGCATTAAATATCGTAAATCAAGTCACAGAATTCTTCATCCTGAGCACACAAGCATGTTATTTAAGCAAATGGAGATGGACAGCTTATTACACTAACTGACAAGTTAGATGTCAGACCTTAGATATTTACGAAAGACTTAGCTTTACTAAGAAGTACTCCAAAGCCCTTTGTCACTAATCAGCATTTATGCATCTTCAGTACATAGAGCAATTGAAACTCTCTGAGGTCATGGTGACACTGTTAGAAACTTTCTCAAATCATTATGAAAAAGGACTGTCATTATAATGATTTTCACTTGCCATTAATTCCCAGTTGCCTAATTTAGTAGGGTAGGAAGCAGTTCCCCCAGTACTAATTGGAATAAATTTTTAATTTAATAGTCTAATGCGCTCTAGTTTTTTTCTCCTTTCAGTGAATCAATGCTCTCATTACTTGTTAACAGCTAGGTGCTCAGGGCATACTGTTGAGAGGCCTAAAATAAGATAGTTTCTTGGTCAAAAGTTTAAAAAGAATCAGCAATGCATCCATCTTAGCATATGTTTCTTTAGAACAGCTCTTATTTTCTTCTAGAAAGAAGTGAAAATCAGTCTTCTTTTTTGAATAGAATAGCAGTATATATAGGTTCAGTTTAACTAACACTGCTGCTTCATTCCCATTCTAAGAAGCTAATTACGTAAGAATTCCAGACTTGTTCAGCATTACAAACAGAATTAAGGGGATCCTCTTAGACTGAATTTCAGCAGCACACACAAACTTATCTCAATTTAAAACTTAC
Source organism: Tragopan temminckii (assembly GCA_028571105.1). NCBI lineage: Eukaryota > Metazoa > Chordata > Aves > Galliformes > Phasianidae > Tragopan > Tragopan temminckii. Next base: position 3,856 of record JAOWBP010031127.1, on the reverse strand, counting down.
CAAGAAAAGATATTCAGTATGTATGAAAACAAAACTGATCCTCAAATTTCTGCTAGAAAAATATGGCTCTTAAATGAGACACATTCTCAATGCCTCAGTAGTCAGAACATTATAGAAGAAATTGAATTATTACACAGAAAATATATATACTGTCTTAATAAGGCAATCTGCCTTTATTTTCAAATATTTGCAAGAATGGGGAAATATATGAAGTCCCAGGTTTTCTGTGTTGAAATACAGAATGACTCTTAAGTCAACAGCTTACATAACAATGCGATTTAATTTACGTGCCTATCTTGCACTGGTCTTGAAAAAAGGTCGGAATTGAGCAACTTATCTGACCAAAACATATCTGTACAGATGTAAAGATGTCTGGTTTAACATCTCACCTAGGGTCTGACAACTGTGACTGTAGTGACTAAGTGAGGCCTGGAGTGGGACAGAGGCTTCACAGCCCAATGTTTTTTCAGTGAATATGTCATTTTATCTAAGCCTGAAGAGCAATTGTGTCTCTGTACCAAACATTGACATTGGTCTTAGCCTTGCCCTCTCCCTCACCTACCTTTATTAAATAACACAAGCCTCGTTAAGATGCCTATCAGCACACATCCTAATCTCTCGTCATTATGAGTATAAAATCTGGCCCTCTGCCAACATTCTGTAGAGAGGAGCCACTCCATTGACTTGAGTGGGTTGGTGGGTCAGACTCATCATCCCTTCCCCAATAGCAGGGACACCACTTATGTTAAGATACTGCACCTCTGTTACCATGTCAATGATACCCAGCTGAATTGTTAGGCAACTTCTAGCTAGACTTGAGAATTAGCACCAAAACAACTAGTGAATTTATCAACATCAATTCCAAATCTGTTATCTGTCACCTCACTAAACTATCTGTTTTTAACTGAACAAACCTTTTTCAGTGAAAGTTTTGGGGGCCTCAGGCAGTAAGGTGTTAGTGAATCTGTTTAACTGAAAGTCCTTAAGAGGACTCTGTCAGGCAAATGTTGACTCTGCTAAGTGGCTATGCACATCACTCTATAGACATAAACAATTGATCATGTCTGGAACTAAGTCTGCGCCTAGTTACACATAGACTCCTCTCTGAGAAGGGCTTCAGAAATCAAGAGTGTACTTTCTGAGTCTCACAACTCAACAGAAGGGCTCCCCTAACTGGCCACGCATCAGATTTGTATCCTTAACACAACAGAAAGGACTAGTACTATCTAGTACTATTTAGCGTAGCGCTTCTATAGCATATTTATTTCACCAATATCAGTATCATAAAACTTAATTTTCTCCTGTGCCTTCATTTTCACTCAGGTTCAAATACTTCTTCAGTCAACAGGTTTTAATAAAGCTTTCATGTATGGATTAGCAGACATTTTCATATATCCAAAAGAGGGTGACATGTTCTTTCTTGGTCAACGTTCTTATTTTTAATATGTTGTTCTGCATCTAAGTTTTCTGCAGCTGCTCTTGCTCTGAGCATAAAATAAGAGGAAATTATAAAGACGTTTCGGGGACACGCAGTAAGATCTACGTAAATATTACTTACCAGTGGATGCATTGAGCAAAAGACATCTGACCAGATATCAAAGCCTATGGGCTTCTACAGCTTTAATTCTGTACGTAGAGATTAGATTATGCCAAAAAATATATTTGGTTTTCTGTTATTGGAGTAATAAAGCATATACAACAACTATAATGAAGCCAATGTGTGTAAATGCTGTGCTACTGTTCAGAACTATTCCGTATTATTCCCAGGTCTGCAATCAAAGTTTCATACTTTCATAGATGACAATTTAATAGCTTACTTTACTCAAGAATAAGGTTCATTTCATCCAACTGTATAAGGTCTTCCTTGATCTAGGTTTTTTTCCCCCACTTTTCCCATGAATCTTTGAACGTCTATGACAACATCCAAAATAAAATAAGAAGATGGTAGTCTTAAAAGCAAAATGCTGAAACCGAACCACAACAAATACTTGCATGGAAGAGTGACATTTTCACAGTGCATCTGCTGTGAGCATAAGTAATGTACGGATTCAAATCTTACAATGCTAGTTATGAAACATACTTTTTACCTTGATTATTGGAAAATTCTCAGTTTAAATCTACTTTTTTCAATGACATTGATCAATCCTTCACAATCCACTTGTAGTTTTATGAGCTAGGGGAAATTTGAATATGTCTTTGCTATATGATTAAACAGTGAATATTATTCAATTACTTCCCACATACTAATTAATACAGACTTGCTGTCTTTAGAAGGTAATTCAGAGAGAGCTGGAATTACTTCGCAGACTGAAACTACTGCGCTGCTGGAATTGAAAGGCAATCTTTGGCTTCTGCTCAAGTCTCATGTAGGCACACCAGGTGATTTAATTTCATCATTATGTCATTTAAGAAAACTATCAACCTACACAATTGACTAAAAATAATTTAAACAAAAAATTAAAAAGAGATTCCTTCACGTTGCCAAAGACTCTTAGAGGTTTGTCTGTGTTGCCATAATAGTTTCCAAGACCCATTTCCTTTTTGAAACAACGTGTACTTGCGTAATCACATGTAGCCTGCTAATAACAGAAACAACTGGTTTCTTTAATATTGCATCCCAATAGATCTTCACATGAAGTAGGTGAGAATCGAAAAAGGCAACAACCAGATCATAGAAGGCATAAGAAACAGAGAGGCCTAACAGATGGCCAATTAGTTATGACTTAAATCACATGAAGTAGCTGCACCACGTAGGCACAGCAGCCCCCTTGACAGATTCAGGGGTGCAAGAAGCAGATTTCTGAAAGTATGGAGACCAAGATAGGAAAAAAAGAAAAAAAAAAAAAACACCCACCACAAACTCATAAGTATGAGCATCACAAACTAATTTCTGCTTTCATCTGTTCTTTTAGGGGATAAGAAAGGAGACAAACATTAAAACTATTTCCATTCTACTGGTGGCTATCTTGGTACGACTGACTGCTGCTATTCAGAATACTCACAAAATTACAAAACTGAAAGATGTCATGATATTGTTGTTTTCCTTTCTTTCAAGATACATCAGAATTTAAAAGTACGGGGTACCAAGGAAAATTTGACATTCTGATCCCTTGAGAAAAGCTCATTTTAATCTGTATGAATGTAAAAATTAAATTTTTTTTTTTTAAATCTTTGTGTACAGAAAGATGCCATGCAGTGTTCTTCCCATACCAGTCACGAACAGAGTGAAAACTATTAACCTATATGATCTTTCATGTGTTACCTTAAGAAGTAAAATATAACACTAAAGATTCTTTGCCATTTTTCAGATAAAAAACATGGAAAGGCTGCCAATGAACATATATTTGTGAAGCACAAAATAATTCTTGAAAATTAACTATTCCTACTATTTTACATGGTTACATTAATTGAGCTATGGCTCATGGGCCATAATAAATCAGGACTCAATGTTAGAAAAGGCTTTGAATAGTACTTCCTGTGCTCTACTTCCTGTATGAGTTGGAATATTCATCCAAGGCAAAGTAGATATATCTGTCTGGAGGAGCAAAAACACAACCATGCAATAATCTTTTATACACTGTGACACACTGCTTTAAAAAACGTCTGAAACAGCTTGGAAGGGCATTTGTAGGGCTGCTGGAGCTGCAAATATGTACTATTTGCTTTAGTACGTATCTTGACAAATCTTCTGAATTAATACAGTTAATATTAAACTTGTACTTTTATCTGGGTTGGATATGAAACAATAGAAAAAAAAACACAGAATCACAGAAACCTAAGGGTTGGAAGGGACCTCCAGAGATCATCGAGTCCAACCCCCCTGCCAAAGCAGGTTCCCTACACCAGGTCGCACGAG